>JAULAV010002593.1:0-109690 GCA_030789695.1 Scilla litardierei | reverse complement strand
TAATTACGCAGAATACTTCCCCTTTACACCTCTTTTAAAAATAACCCTCGCTTTTGCTGTTTTCCACTTTTGACCCCCCCACAATCCCCAAACACACACCCTCCCTTTTCCGCTTTCTCCCCTTGGCCTCCGATTGGATCTTTTTCGGCCCTCCGTCTTGATTTCTGCTGTGCACGTGTGCACGGGGTTTTTCCTAGTGTGTGTATATATATATATATGTTTTAGATATATACATACATATATATACATATACATACATATATATACATATATATACACATATGTATAACATACATATATATACACATCTATATTACAATTGAGGGCTGATTTTGAATTTGTCCTATGTGGCAATGTCACATCAAGTTTTGGAGGGAAATTTTTGGGTTGAAGAGAAATTTGTTGGGAATACACAAAAACATTGAAATTATGGATAGCCTTTTAATATTAGTTATGAAAAAAATGTTGTGCACATACACAATCTCATCTTGGGAATGAATGCGAGCTGTGGGAGAATGAACGCGGGAGATGCTGCCAACTCATTGATCCGCGTTGCAAAACCCAGTAAAATTTCGATCCCATCTACTGATATTTCAGGGGAAACTAATAATTATTGATGTTTGTTTAAAATTAGTGGATCCAAGATTTTTAAATGAACAGTGTCCCCACGGGCACGGGTTATATGTATATGAAGCCCGCGCCGAAAAATATTTTTACGCTGATTTGTTGTTCCGCGCCTAAGGCACCCGCCCGCGTCGAAATTGTTGTTTTACATCGAATTTATTGTTCTGCACCGAAGGCACCCACGCCGAAGACGCCTGTGCCGCTAAGTATTGTAAGTTAATTTGTTTTTCTTTTAAATTTTGGCTTTGAAAAAACATTTCAGGGAACAAAGATTTCGTAAAGGAAAATCTTAAATGAACCGTGCCCGCGGGCACGGGTTATCACTAGTGTATGTATATATATAAAACATATATATACATACATGTTTAGAATTTGGACATGATGAATTGGATAAGAGAATTTGGATATCTATTATTTAAAAGAGGGATGTTATCAAGAGAAATTGGATAAGAGAATTTGGACATGAGAAATGGATAAGTGAAAATATAAGAGATGGGATTTTGAGGGATATGAGAAGAGGTGGAGAATTTTGCACATACAACCACGCTTTTTGCATTTTTGCCTTGGACCCTCCCTACGCACACACCCACACTTTTTAGTGTCCCCTCTTTCGACCATTTTTTCCAGTTCTTTGAAGATTTTGAATCTTATCTAACTAGGACAAAGCTTTGTCCTTCGTGGCAAGTTTGTCATAGGTGGCAATGACAATTTTGAGGGACTTAAATTTTGGGGAAAAACTTAAATTTGGGGAAAAACTTAAATTTGACGAAAAACTTAAAATTTTGTGGGAAAACTTGAAATTTGGAGGCACTTGAAGTTGGTGGGGGGGACTCTGCAATTAAATAAACTGTGCCTTATGGGCACGAGTAATGACTGATATATATATATATAACATATATATATATATATGTTATACATATTTATATACATATATATTTATATATGTATAACATACGTATATATACATATATATATGTATGTATGTATAACATATATATATATGTATGTATGTATAACATATATATATGTATGTATGTATGTAAAACACACACACACACACACACACACATATAGAATAATGGGTATCATACGCCATATGAGAGGGTCTCTCATATTCCCTCTCACATAAAGGGGGCATGTACAAGCCCACATGGGCTTGTACTTGTTGTACTTGCCCCCTTTATGTGAGAGGGCATATGAGACACACTCTCATATGGCGTATGATACCCATTAATCCATATATATATATATATATATCTATCTATCTATCTATCTATGTTATACATACACACACACATATATATAAAGAAAAAATGTTGCGTCCTGGCGATCCTTCCAGCATGGTTCCAGGCAATCAGAGCGGCTCCGACAAGGACTCTGGTGGGTCAGGGATCACAGAGGAGGTGAATCCGCATATAGGGCATCAAGTATCCCCTCTGATGATGGCTGGAGGCAAGTTAATCGAAAGGGGCATGGAAAGCAGCATTTGAAATTGGATGGCGAGATGGCTATCACGAATGAAGGTTCTCGGAAATTTGTTGGTAGATGGAAATCAAATGGGATTGAGGGGCAAAGAGGGATTCTATTTCGTGGGGGGAGGCCAAACTCAAATCATTTCCGCAGCTCAGCTAATCATGGATCTGATGCACCAAAGTTGCCCAACAAAGCTGCTGTACGGCCGAATGTGGAGATCAAGATAAACACACCAGGTATGAAACCAACTTGGTCTGATATTTGTGCTAATAGGATGTCATATGAGGAATCAAGGACAATGTCCTTTGTGCCACCCTTGTGCAAGGATGATGGTTCTACGGTTGGTAGGGTATCTGGAGTTATGGTAGATAGGTGATCTGAGGGTTGGAAGAATACCCTGGTGGGATATGTCCTCGGAGATGCCCCCTATTACGAGCAAATACGAGCATGGGTGGATCGCTTGTGGAAGTTAAAAAAAGAGGGTGCATATTTACTGCCGAGATAATGGTTTCTTTTACTTCAGATTTGAGTGTGTATAGAAATGCGAGAGAATTTTATATGGTGGGCCATGGCTATTCGATGGGAGATTAACAATCCTTCAACGTTGGAGCCCAAATTTATAGCACGACCGGGACATGTTATTTACGGTCCATGTCTGGGTTCAGCTACATGGACTACCGGTTAATATGTGGACTCTGGAAATTCTGAATGTTGTGGCTTCTTTGATAGGCATTCCCATCTGTCTTGATAGGGCTACAACGAAGTGGAAGAGATTATCCTATGCTAGATGCCTAGTGGAAGTTAACGCAAAGAGTCCCCTTCCAAAGTCAATGGGGGTGGAACTGGATGATGGAACCATCATTAACATTGACGTGAAGTTTGAAGGAGAACCACCCCGTTGTAGTCACTGTATTTGCTTCGGGCACGTAAATCTACAATGCCCAGATTTACTAAAGCTCCCTTCAATCCAAGGTGAAAAGACGGATACCATGAAAGAAGCTATTCACCAAAGAGAAGCAGCTCTGGCCTCTGACTCAAATGAAAGTGAAGTGAGAGAGGTGGGTGCTGCAAATAAAAATGTAATAGGAGAAATCTCGATAGGGTCTATTGGGGAGGGCACTGGAAATATCACCACTCATGGGGATATATTGAATGATGCTAGTAAGGCTTTGGGGCACTAAGAGGAAGCTACAGATGTTATTAATGAAGAACAACGAAATAATGCTAGCTGAGATGCAGTTCATGTTGTGGGGGAAATTAACAATGACCTGAATGAATTGCCGGTAAAGGAGAAATATATTATGGGTAATGCAGAGCCTTCTTGCCACCAAAATGGAAACATAGCTGTTGAAGGGATGGCCCAAACATTTGAACCGGCAAGTCCTATCTCAAACTCGGATGCTGTCATTGACAAACTTCCGGATGCTATGACTATAATAAATCCGGCTTGGGAACAAAAGCAGCTGAAGACAAATGTTGTTCAAGCATCTACAGAAGGAGGGCCACAGAAGAGCTCCAGATTAAATAATGGAGCTGGTGGTAAGCATCAACAACTTGTTAATCAATGAGTATTTTTATATGGAATACACGAGGGCTTAACAGCCACATTAGACGTAGCGACCTGCGCAAAATACTAAAGAAGTTGAAGCCAACTATTGTTTTATTACTTGAAACGAAATTGAAGGAAGATAAAGGTAACCGGAGCTCTTATTTCCCTACAAGCTGGGCTACTTAGACTAATTTCTCTTTGCAAACGGGAGGAAGAATTCTAATTGGTTATGATATATCTGTGTGGAACTGTATGCTCATTTCGATCTCTGCCCAGCATATCACTATGCGTTGCCATAATAAAGGGGGACTATCTATTATTCTCTCAACCATCTACGCTTCTAAGCTTCGTTCTGATAAAACACAGCTTTGGAATCATATTGAAAATGAAGCTGCAAATATAGCTGGTGAGGCTTGGATTATGGGTGGTGATTTTAACTGTGATCGATATTCCAAGGAAAAGATTGGGGGGAGAAGATTAGACCCTAAGGTGGTGGAAGAATACAACAATTGCATCGGGCGCTGCTCTCTTCTGGATCTCAAGAGTATTGGGGAAACTATGAGTTGGTGCAACAAGCGGATTGGACCAGGGCATATCTCTGCCCGATTGGATCAGATGCTCTGTAATTCCAAATGGCTCTCTATGCTTCCAGAGACATTTGTGGAGTATCTAGATCCGTCCACTAGTGATCATTCTCCTTTGCTAGTCCAACTGCATACTAAGGTAAAATCCTACCCAAAACCTTTCAAATTTTCCAATCGTTGGGTTAAATTGCCTGGATTCAATGAGCTGGTAAAAACAAGCTGGTACCAACATATTGAAGGGTCCCCTTTGTATTGCTTTCATGCCAAACTTCAACGGCTTAAGAAATGTTTAAAATACCGGGCACAAAATGAGGCCGAATTTAATGCTATAGATGATTGCCGTAAAAATCTACAAGCTATTCGTGACATGCCTGCTATCCATTCTGATACCGACCTTCAAAAGGAAGAGCAATTCCTCTCTAATAAATTAGCAACACTATTAGGCCTGGAGGAGGAGATGATGCGGCAAAAAAGCCGCCAAAACTGGCTTAGTCTTGGGGACCGTAATACAAAATTTTTCTATTGGATAATGAAGGCTAGGCAGATTCACAATAATGTGGGCCACGTGGTGGATGCTATTGGTAATCAAAATGATTCTTATGAAGAGCTTAGGAAAAGTGCTCCCAACTTCTATGAAGGCCTTTATTCCCAGTCTCATTACTGGTCTGAATTCTCTATTATTATACCAAAACGCATCGTTACTATGGAGGCTGCTTGTTGGCTAGAGAGAAGGGTTTCTAAGGAGGAGGTGAAGGATGCAGTTTTCCAAATAGGAGTGGATAAATCTCCTGGGCCAGATGGGTATAATGGGTATTTTTATCAACACTGCTGGAGCTTAATTGGTAATGATTCTACTGATGCTATTCTTTCATTTTTTCGCTCTGGCAAATTGATGCATCCGGTAAATCACACTAATTTTACCCTTGTCCCTAAGAATTCTAATGCCACTGGGCTGGGAGACTACAGACCTATTGCATGCTCTAATGTCTTGTACAAGGTGATTAGTAAAATTATTTGCAACAGGCTAAAGGAGTTAATTCATGAATTAATATCCCCAAATCAATCTGCATTTCTCAAAGGTAGATTATTATCGGATTGTGCCCTACTTGCCCATGAACAGATTAGGGATTTTAGCAATCCTATGGGGGCCAGGGCATGTCTAAAGTTAGATTTGAAAAAGGCCTTTGATAGTGTAAATAGAGAGTTAATTTTCTTCATTTTACACCATATGGGATTCAGCAAAAAATTCATTGATTGGATTAAGGAATGCATTACTACCCCGACATTCTCTGTGATGGTTAATGGATCACATGTAGGGTATTTCGGTGGGAATAGGGGGCTCAGGCAGGGAGATCCACTTTCTCCTTACCTTTTTGTTACCACAATGGAAGCTTTCTCCCCTCTTATTAAGGATGCCATAATGACACGCAATATTCAACCCATGAGGCGTATAGGATCTATAGCTTACCTTCTTTTTGCTGACGATCTGTTATTATTTTGTCGTGCAAACGTCTCCTCTTTTGAGGGTCTCAAATACTTGCTATCAGATTTTAATAATCTCATAGGGTTGCAAATAAACTGGGATAAAAGTACTGCAATATTTAGTAAGGGAACTAAAAACCCTGCAGGGCTGGCTAGTTTATTGGGAATCAGAATGGGTTCCTCTATTACAACATATCTTGGCTTGCCGTTATCTGCGAAATATCCTAAGCCATCTATGTATGGATGATTGGTGGACAAGTGTAAAAAAGGCTTGTTGGCTGGACATCTTTTGTGCTTTCTATATCGGGAAGAATTGAACTGGTGAAGACAGTTATTTACGGAATGGTCAACTTTTGGTTGCAGGCCTTCAAAATTCCTAAATCTATTTTGCGCACTATTACTAAAGCTTGTACAACATTTATCTGGGGTGCTTCACATACGTGGGCTTGGAAGGATATGTGTACTCCAAAAGAGGAGGGGGAGTAGGTATGAGACTACTCTCAGATCTAAACCATGCAGCAGGGGTGAGGTTGACATGGTGAATGCTTTCCTCTCAGGGTCTCTGGGCACACTTTATGAAGGACAATTATAGTGATAATTCATCCTTGATCCTGGCAAAAGGAAAAACAACCCAATCTGGAACCTAGAAATTCATGTTGCATTGCAGGAAATTTTCCAAGAAGCTTATCAAAAGACAGGTACCGGATGGCAGGACAACGCTTTTTTGGCATGATAATTGGCTTCCATGCGGGCCCCTTAAGGACATATATGATGTGCCTCCAGCTGAAAGCACCAAATGGGTTAGTGAGTACTGGGCGGATTCGGGTTGGCTTCAAGTCCCATCGCTGGTTCAGATCCGGCCTCTACTCCAATCAATTATTCTACTACCGGGACCTGACATGTGGGCATGGGTTCCTAGCCCAACATTTAAATTCTGGGAGGCCTGGGAGGGTACCAGGCGGCCAGGAGAAAATTTCCCTTACTACAAATTAGTGTGGTTCAAGAATCATGTCCCCAAGATGACATTAACCCTCTTGACAGCTTTCCATGGGAAATTACTTACTAGGGATCTCTTGATTAAATGGGGGATTGCCTCACCCCCCAATGTGTTCTGTGTGATGATGGTGCGGCAGAGAGCTTCGATCACCTCTATTTTGAATGCCCATATTCTTGCTACATTCTTCGTAGATGTCTTCTCAAACTTGGGGTGGTAAGCCCCATTGACCCAGTGCTTCCTGAAGTGGGGGACTACTTTCTTATTCATTATCCCAAGAAAGACACATTGAGTATGCTGGCCAAAGCTGCCCTATCTGCAACAGTTTGGCATATCCGGAAAGAGAGAGGAACAAGAGGATCTTCTAGGATTTAAAAAGGGCCAAGACCCTCCTCTTTGAAGACATAGCTTCTGACATCAGAATTGTGCTTCGAAATCAAGACATTTACTCCCTAGAGGCAGCTGATGCCATGGCAAACTGGGAGTTTAGGGATGAGGGATAATTTCCCTTTAATTGTACATTTATTATTGGTATATGGGGAAGAATGGTTGCTAGAGAGTGACGGCGCTTGTGCCATGTCCTCTCTCCATCTTATCTCCTCCCAAAACACCCCATGTGTATGTTTTGTACATCCTTTCATATCAATAAAGATCCACACTAACTTTCCAATATGTATACACACACACACACACACACACACACACACACACACACACACACACACACACACACACACACAACACACATATATGTATGTGTGTGTGTGTGTGTATACATACATACATACATACATTGTGGGGGTTTTGAAAACCAAAGGAAAAAAGTGGTGGTTTTTCCAAACACTCATCTCAACCCTTCTTTTACCATGGTTAAATCCTTACCATTCTTCTATCAACCTCTTTATACATCAGCATGACATCAGCTTGTCCTAGTCAGCCTCCTATCAAACCAAATCTAGTTCCAAAGCGCAAAGTGACCGTGGAGGCAGCTGCATGGTTTGATAGGAGGGTTACCACTAAGGAAATTAAAGATACTGTATTTCAAATAGGACCAGATAAATCCCCTAGTCCGGATGGCTATAATGGTTTCTTTTATCAGCACAACTGGTATTTGATTGGCGATGATGTCACGAGGGCAGTTCTCTATTTTTTCAAAACTGGAGTCATGTATCGCCTGGTAAATCACACCTTCCTCACCTTAGTCCCTAAAAGTGCAAATGCAACGAGCCTAGGGGATTATAGGCCAATTACATGATGTAATGTGATTTACAAGATTATTAGCAAGGTTTTATGTAACAGACTAAAAGAGGCCATTCACGACCTTATCTCCCCTAATCAAGCTGCTTTTCTGAAAGATAGGCTATTATTTGACTGCACCTTGCTAGCTCACGAAGAAATTAGGGATTTTAGTAATCCCATGGGGGCCAGAGCTTGTCAACTGGATTTATGAAAAGCTTTTGACAGCGTCAACATAGAATTTATTTATTATTTCCTGCATCAGTTGGGCTTCAATCATAAATTCATCAGCTTGAGCAAAAAATGCATATCTACCCCCACATTCTCTGTCATGGTCAATGGCTCTCCCGTTGGTTATTTCGAAGGTAACATGGGTATTAGGCAAGGAGACCCCCTCTTCCCTTATTTGTTCGTTATAATAATGGAGGCTTTCTCCCTTCTTGTGGGCAAAGCTATCATTTCTCGATCCATCCACCCGATGAGGAGGTCAGGTTATATTTCCCACTTATTATTTGCTGACGATCTCCCTGTATTTTGTCGTGCCAACCGCCATTCTTTGAATGGTCTTAAAGCTTTATTGGAAAATTTCTCTAATCTCACTGGTCTTCAAGTCAATTGGGATAAAAGTGCAGGCATCTTCAGTAAAGGTACTAAAAACACGGCTGATTTGGCAGATCTTTTGGGCATTAAACTAGCTACTACAATTACTACTTACATGGGCTTGCCGCTATCTTCCAAATATCCAAAGTCCTCATCATATAGCAAATTAATTGATAAATGCAAAAAGAAGCTAATGGGCTGGATATCTTCTTCTCTCTCTATAGCAGGTAGAATTGAACTAGTAAAGACTGTTATATATGGAATGGTCTTTTTCTGGATGCAAGCTTTCCGTATCCCGCTGTCTGTTCTACGAACTATTACTTCAGCATGCCGGATTTTTACATGGGGTAAGACTCGTTTTTGGGCCTTCAGGGATTTGTGTACCCCCAAAAAAGAGGGTGGGATTGGACTCAGACTTCTTTCAGACATTAATTTGGCTTCTGGAGTCCGTCTAACATGGAGACTATTATAGAATGAGAGCATATGGGCTACCCACATGAAAAAGAAGTATAGAGATGTAGATGGTTTTTATGCAACAAAGGGAAGAGCCACCCAATCTGGTACGTGGAAATTCATGCTCCATTGCAGAAGTGTATCTCAAAAATTAATTAAAATGGTGGTGAGAAATTGCAGGAGTACGCTGGCATGACAACTGGTTACCATGTGGGACTCTAAAAAACCGACATGACATTCCGGTGGGGGCGAGCAAAAAATGTGTTGCTGACTATTGGGGGGTTGGCGGCTGGATTCAAGATCCGAGCATTCAGGGGTTTAGATCGTTACTGACAGACTTCAGTATCAAACAGGGTGCAGACTCGTGGGATTGGATCCCTGGCCATGTATGCCGCCTTAGGGAAGCTTGGGAAGGCACCAGACGTCAAGGTACGCCATTCCAGTATTATAAGTTGATTTGGTATAATAATCATGTTCCAAAAATGTCCTTGACACATCTGAGAGTACTAAATGGAAAGCTGCTCACTAAAGATAATCTCATCAGATGGGGGCTAAACATAAATGATAAATGTGATTTATGCGATGATAATGCGGATGAGACTATCAGGCACATGTTTTTTTTGAATGTAATTACTCCCTTTACATTGTGCGGAGAATGCTCCTGAAGATGGGAATCTGCACAGAACTTCCCCCTACATTGCAAGGTATATGCGACTTCTACATGTCCAAATTCGGATGCAAAAATGTTCTGGACACACTTGCAAAAATTGCTTTAAGTGTAACGGTATGGCATATTTGGAAGGAAAGAAACGGGAGAATTTTTGAACACACCAGAAAGAGCAAAACTCAAGTATTTGAGGACATTGCAGCAGAAATCAGAATTTCTATGAAGGATAAAGATATGGCTGATGAAGAGGCGACAGAAGCACTATCAAACTGGGGCTTTCGTGATGCGGGATAAGAACAGTTTTGTACTCCCTTTTTTCGCCAAATCTATTTGTCATAGGTTTTTGTTTATTTCGTGATGATTTCCCGATGATTATAGAAGGGGCTAGGGCTCTTTAGTGGGGAGTGACAGCGCATGTGCCCTATCCTCTCCCTATAGAAACCTGACTCCATTTGACGTACCAAAATGTATTGTCTGTACAGATTTTATTAAGTAAAGAATTAACTGTTACCTTTCATATATATATATATATTATTATTATTATTATTATTATTATTATTATTATTATTATACATTTCGAAATTAATAGTGCCTTGGAAAAGATTGTGGAGATTAAATTTGGGGGAAAAGTGCCTTGAGAATCTAAACTTTGAAATTAAAAGTTCATTGGGAAAGATTGTGGAGAAGCATGATCCATTAAATTAAACAAAATAAAAAATTTAGCGTAAAACAATTTAGCGGAACAACAAATTAGCGTTAAAAACCCTGTGGTTTGTTGTTCCGCGCCGAAGGTGCCAGCAAAATTTTTTTACGCTAATTTATTTCTCTGCGCCAAAGGCGCGGATGCCAAATTTGTTGTTCCGCACCGAAGACGCCCACGCTGAAGATGCCCGCGCCGCTAAATATTTTTACGCTAATTTATTGCTCTGTTAAATTTTGGCTGTGAAAATAATTTTTTGGGGAACAAAGACTTCGCGGGGGAAAATTTAAGTGAATCGTGCCCGCGTGCATGTGTTATGACTAGTACATATATAAACCTAATGGCCAGAGCCCTCGTCATTGCATCCCTCATTACAATGCTCATCGCCCCTCCAGACTCTCCGATGGCCTTGCACCCTCTGTTCGTGCTTGCCATAGAGTAGCCCTCGGTGTCGCCATCATAACATAATAATCCATCCCATTGAGAACCAGCTGCCATCAAAAAACAGAGAGAAAAATATAAAATCATGAGAGAAAAGATCGGATCAAGACCTGTTTCTAATTTGGAAAGGAAAAATAAAAGGATGTCCATATAAAGATACATCATCAAACACCTTGAGGGCATGAATTAAAACAGCCTCTTACGTGTTAAAAACCAGCGCCAGTGCCTTGAAGTTCACCGGGTCCTCCACAAAGAACTTGAGCTCCGTCACCCTCCTTGCCATTGCAAATAGAGGTTCCTCCATGCAAGTGAGCACTGGATTCCCTAGAGCCGAGCGAATTGGCTGGAGATACAAATCACATGAAAATTAGTCAATTATGATACAAAATTTGCAATGAAAAGAGTATGACTCATAACATGCAAATGAAGAACGTCTTAAAAAAGAGTATGAAATTAGTTGATTATGATATAGAACATGCAAATCCCATGAACGTAGTTCAAGATTCTAAAATGCATGAAAAGAGTATTAAATACCCAAACATATTTCAAAATTTGCAATGAAGAAAGTGCATATAGCGTATGATACAGATTAGTGCAAAAAGACAGCATGAACATGGAAGTAACATTATTATTTTCAAAGAAAATATGATAATATTCTACGTATGCACACTAAAATATCAAGTATGCACACTATAATCCTGCCATGTATGATTGTCCTGCCATTTTCATGCACATGCGCTCAAATTGTTTTGAAATGGTACCATGCAAGGGGTGTAGAAAACTGTTAAGCAGTATCAGACTATTCTTTTTGCCCTTTGCTTGAGAAATCTAGTTTATGTGTACTCATGTCACCCAATTTCTGTACATATACATGAAATCTTTTGTAACCATCGCATACTGGCATTGAAAAATGGTCTCTGCCTCAATAATTGTGTAATAGGATATGATTTGTTAAGCAGATGAACTTATGAGGCTTTCTGGCAACTGGCTAGTTGATGGTTGATGATGTTTATTGTTTATTTATGTGGGTGAATTGCCTAATAAACTTTCTTATGGTATTCCTTCAGTATTTGCACCATCCATTGGAGGACATGAAAGTTGTGTTTGCCCAGGCGGGGGAGTGTTTAGGGTTTTTTGTTTTTGTTTTTGTTTTTGTTTTTCACCTTTTGTGAACTTCTCATGGAAAATTAGGTATATCATCAACTAATACATCGTGTGTTGTGCTTAAACACAGAATTTAGGCAACTTACTGTAAATGCTCTCCTCATCACAGAGTCTCTCTCCTCATAATATGAAATATGCCATCAAAATATAACATCATATGTTATCTAAAAATTCTGGACAGACTGAATTTTACTGTCAGAACCTACCAGGGAATTGACAAACATTCTCAATGCCTTATTGCAGTTTAACAGGGAGATTGATTTTGGTTCTGTAACAAAATGACCAAAGACTTGATCAAAGACTTGCTCCATTAAGGATTCTAAAAGGTTTTCTTTAAAAGAAGGAAATTTATATGGCATTAAAAATTCACATGTGCATACATTCACATGTGAATAAATCTGTTCTTAAAAACTGTCAATTGTAAGCTACACAAACTTTTCTTCTCCTACTTAAAGCTCTCATATCCTATTAATTGTTAATCATCGTTCGAGTGAAAACTTGAATTTGTTAACATGTGACATCCAACAAAAAAATTATAGATATGTGCAGGTGATTGCGCTTATTTGCGGACATGCGAGTGTACATACATGCGCGCAACCTATTTGAAAGAAACAATCATAATATTCGGTGCATGTATAAAACTATCAAACTTGCTTATCTGTAATACATCTAATATAATAAATAGCAATGTTGTCAGAGTCAAGTATCTTCCAATATTTATTAAAACAGACTCCACATCCATACGACGAAGGGGATACGACAACAATTCTTGAATCCACATGCTCCAATACCTCATCTGGCTTTGACAATTCAGTGCTTCTACCAATCCACATGCTTAATTTTGTTTGTTTGTTTGTGTGTTTTTTTGGGGGGTGTTTGCTCAAGCTCGCTAATAATGGTAATATTGCACATGAATTTATACTTGCAATGACAATGACCTTGATATAGAAAGATTAATGGAATATCCGAGAACAGTATACCCAATACAGTATTAACATTACATATGCTAGAAATCATACACATTCCAACAATTTCCAGCTACATATAGCATAATCAAGATTAAACATGACAGCGAGTAAACAATATGTGCAATCGATCAATAGAATTGCATCCATACAATGACTAAAAATATCATAAACTACTGATGATAGAAATGGGTCCAAAGAACTGACATTAATTTTTTATTTGACAGGCTTTTTCACATTGGCAAAAATCTCAAAACCAACAACCAATGGGAAAAGAAATATGGTAAATTACTTTTTCCAGGACCAAACAAAGAATCCATTGCAATACCACACTTCACATACGAATTGTGCAACATATCCCAAAAAAGCCCTGCAATATTCAACAATCAAATGAAATCCTATCTATATGAATATATTAGATGAAAATGGCTAACACTGGAACACAAACTCAATAGTTCAATCAAATGTACATAAACCGGTAAAAAGCCTGCATAGATTAGCAAACGTCTCAGACGATTTAATTATTTACCATAAGGCACTTAAAGAATAGCTTACTTGCAAAAATAATAGATCTGTACCGACTTCACTTGATTTAGCCTTGTTCAGTAATTGAATTTATGAAAGGTTTATTATGAGATTAGCATATTAAGACTTTAGAAAGTAGTGTATATGTGCACAAAATAAAGGCATAAACAACCCGCTCATTTGCAGTCATAGTTGTAGAGTGCAATGGGGAAATTTCTACTGAGAGAAATAGCTAATTGACCATAAAAAATAATAATTCTATAATGAGCTATCAATAATAGAAACCAAAACACTAATTCAATATCGAGGTTTTCATGTATGAATCCCACTAAAATAAATTAATTAACAATAAAAAACAACCATCTTCGGATACTTTAAGAAAATCAGACTTCCTCTGCATCTTGGCCATCGCCAACACCGTCTCATCTAGCACATTTGTCGGCTTCACATTGCTTAAGCCGAGATGGGATCCCATCTGAGCAAACGAATAAATCAAAGCCAATCTCACCACTAATAAACCCACCCAAACCAAAAAAGACAAAAATCAAAACTTTGCCCAAAAAACTAAAATAAATAATTATAAAAATAATCTTGAAGTAACCATACATCCATTCTCGCTCTCCTAAACTGATTCTTCAAGAAATTATATCTGGAAGATTGGTGTCATTGAAGTAAAACTCCACCTGTGAAAAAAATCTGTGTTTAAAAACCGTCAATTGTAAGCTAAACAAAGTTTTCTTCTCCTACTTAAAATACAATAATGTTAACTAATGGGTTTAATATACAGGAAACAAAATATTCAGAATAGTATTTTGAAATCTAAATAAACAGAAAGCACATGCTCTGTCCCCCTTCAACTAATCAAAGCTCGGTAATCTGCAGTCCACAGGTCTAATTAGTATTACTCAATCAGTTTATACAGCTAGGTAATAAGTGCATGCTTTAGCCTTTAGTAAATTCATTAAAAAAGCTCAGTTACATTTTTGTAAACTAAAATGCGGTCTTAGAACACATAATCTGTTACTACATGGTTACCTAAAACGAAATTTAATCCTTTCCTGCAACTTAGTCCAGTGTTGGGTTTCTTCATTGAGGTCTGATGCCACATCGAATACTGTGAAGTTCTCTAGTTACCATGCCAGAGCCAATGTAAACCCAATTTCTTACAGTATCGGCTTTATGTGGAGGAAAATAACTCCACACATTGACTTTGTACTATTATTATTTTGGAATTCATTGCTAATGCTTCAGAAAGTACTAAAACCAGTTTCCAGCCATTGACAGGTTTGATTGTCTGAAGAAATTGAATTGCACGTCATATTATTCTTGCCAAGCAGAGATGCGCCAGTCTGCTAAGATCGTAAATATTGTAGCTAGATCATGTACGGATTAATCTATATAGTTTTTCATTCGAACTGATAGTTGAATGTCTTCAAGTACTTCAAACATATGAATTCTGTTCTATTCAAATTAGCTAGCATTTAAACATTTTCTGATTGCTTTTTTTCTCCTAATGAAATGACCAGCTAAATCAAACCTCTCGGTAAAAAATAAAAAAATAATTTTTTTATTACCTGAGCTGTCGTCTCTCAGCAAGAAACCCTTTTTAGTGGCAACATCGCTTTTGAAGACCACATTGCTCACCTCCTGCTGCGTTATCACAATGCTAATAACGTCGTCGGTCAGTCTCCAACTGGAACCATGGTTCGGATCCATCCCCCTTCATTCTGCTCGTCGCTAGAAATATTCTAAATACAAAAATTGCTTCATCTTACACTTTAAATTCCATCTCCACCTGTGCAGAAGAAAAATCGCATTCAAATCCAAGATGAAATTTTGATACCAAAACCACAAACAACAACCAAAAAGAACAAATGGGTTACTTATTATTGAGCAAGTTTTGACAGCAATCTACATGTTGTCCCCCAAAACTTTGTGTTAAACAATGTCGTATCCTTCTTCACCAATCGGGAATTAGCAAACATGTCGTAGAAATGGTCGAAGCTGTGATCGATGCCATCGGGAAGAACGCTAGCTGAAGAAAACAAATGAGATCTTGAGCAGAAGAAAACAAATGTGGTCTAATGTTTTTTTCCTGGGGGTAGAGAGTTTCAGCCGGATGAGATTTTTTGAACAACATACTTTTGTTTTCACTCAAAATTTTAAAGTCTTAAATTTTCTCCCATAGAGTTTCCACACAATTTGATATCAACATGGTAAGATAAAAGAGGATGTATATACCTGATTCAATTTAAAGCCAAAATCCCCCTTCCTTTCTTTGATTCAGCTGCTCGCACTAACAGAGAAACCTTGCAGAAAAATTAAAAGCAGATTCACTCCTGCTGAATTTTTCAAGAAAACCCCCACATGAAAATTAGAATAAATAAATGGGGGGAAATGCTCTAATAAGCAAAAAGATTCAAAGGGGAAGCTACCCAAAAAGTTAAATCTGCCTAATTTCATTTTCGTTTGCAGCAGAAAACAGCTACGACTTGAAGGTGCAATGCTGATTACCTTGCGGCAATATTAAATCAAACAGTTTTCCCCAAATCCCAACCCCTATACGTCCATAACTCCAAAGATTGCAGCCAACTAAATGAAATCAATCAACACGCACAATAAGTAGTAACCCTAGAAGCACAATAATCTAACTCAGTTGATTTTCTCGATTGCCGCCAAGAACAGTGGTGTGATCCACAAAAGATCGCAGCTTTATCAATTTAAAGGGGGTCGATCAAGAGAAAAATAGACAAAATATTAATGGAATCGAAAAAGGGCAGCAGACTTATCGTGAGACAAACAACAACAGTCTTCTTTTTATTTGGCAGATCGTCTTCCTCCGCACCATCTTCCTCCATCGAGCACCAATCTATGTATCAAACTCAAGAGGATCTTGATCCTCATCCTCGAAGTTGTGACGGCAAGCACCGTAGGCGATCTCGACGTTCTCCTCAATTGAAGCGGCCACACTTCAATTTTAGGGGAGAGAGATGGAGTGAGAGCTGAAGAGGCCAAGGTGCTGTTTTGGGGGAAGAGGAAGGCGGTGCGGTTTTCAAAATTTCGGTTTTCCCAAAAAATTTCCTATCAAAAGTTATGATTTCATCTTTAAATTTTTAACAATATCTCATCTCAACCGTTGATTTCTCAAGATTAAATCTCAACCATCTTTCTATCAACCCTTTTGTCCTAGTCAGCTTGTCCTAGTCAGCCCCAGGATTCAAAAATCGCTGTCAAATGTAATATATATATATATATATATATATATATATATATATATATATATATATATATATATGTTGACTAGGATCCACTCGGATGGATCAAACATGCGGATCCATCCAAGTGGAAAATAAAATTGGTCAACCTAAATGGATAATCTGCTCCATTCTAACATGTCTAAACTACCTACAGACAAAATTTCAAGTGATTTGGACATGTTTTGCACATCCATCAAGTGGTTGCAAAATCAATGTTTTTGAATAGTTATAAAATCGACGAATTTTGCAACCACTTGATGGATGTGCAAAACATGTCCAAATCACTTGAAATTTTGTCTGTATGTAGTTTAGACATGTTAGATCACATCCAATGGAATGGATTATCCATTTAGGTTGACCAATTTTATTTTCCACTTGGATGGATCCGCATGTTTGATCCATCCAAATGGATCCTAGTCAACCTCATAAATATATACATATATATATACATATATACATATATACATACACACACACACATATACAAATATATATTCCTAGTCAACCTCTATATATATGTATATATGTATATATATGTACTAATCATTACCTGTGCCCATAGGGCACGGTTTATTTAATGGCTGAGTTTTTTCCCCCACAAATTTCAAGTTCTCCCAAATTTCAAGTTTTCCCACAAAATTTCAAGTTTTTCCCAAAATTGTCATTGCCACCTAGGACAAACTTGCCACATGGGACAAAGCTTTGTCCTAGTATGATAAGATTCAAAATCTTCAAAGGACTGGAAAAAAATGGTCGGGAGGGGGTGGGAAGAATAAAAGGTGTGGGGTGTGTGGGGAGGGTCCAAGGGCAAAAATGCAAAACCCGGGGTTGTATGTACAGAATTCCCCACCTCTTCTCTTATCTCTCAAAATCTCATCACAAAATTCCCCACCTTTTCTCTTATCTCTCAAAATCTCATCACTTATCCAATTTCTCTTGTCCAAATTCTCTTATCTAATTTCTCTTGTCCAATTTCTCTTATCCAATTTATCTTGATAACATCCCTATTTTATAGAATAGATATCCAAATTCTCTTATCTAATTTCTCATGTCCAAATTCTCTTATCCAATTTCTTTTGATAACATCCCTCTTTTATATAACAGATATCCAAATTCTCTTATCCAATTTCTCATGTCCAAATTATCTTATCCAATTTCTCTTTATAACATCCCTCTTTTATATTTTAAGTCCCCCAAAATTGTCATTGCCACCTAGGACAAACTTGCCACGTAGGACAAAGCTTTGTCCTAGTAGAATAATATTCAAAATCTTTAAAGGACTGGAAAAAAATGGTCGGAAAGGGGGGAGAATAATATTTGTGGGTGGGTGTGTGGGAAGGGCCCAGGGGCAAAAATGCAAAAATCGGGGTTGTATGTGCAAAATTCCCCACCGCCTCTCTTATCCCTCAAAATTGTATTGCCCTGTGTAGCTAATGCACAAGTACTAGAGGGGGGTGAATAGTACTTTAAAATAATCAAGAGTGTTATTCCTAAGTATTGTGCAAGACACAAACAACAATGCGGAATAACTACAAACAACAAGAAATAAACAACGCAAACAAAGCGATATAACGGGTTCGGATCCACCCAAGTCTCCCCGACTTGTTCCCGTTGATCCTACGTCCCAACCACCCGGATCCCCTCCGGATACTTGAGTTAGAAACCACTAACCCAAGCTTTGCATTATGAAATTCTTGTAGAAAAACCTCTACAAGACCAAATCATACACAAATGACATGTGACTCCCACAACCCGGGATCACACCCTTTCTCTCACAACCGAGAGAAACAATTGCAATAACAAAGTAAATGAAACAATGAAATACTTACCAACAAAATCCTATGCCTTGAGTAAAACTTACGATTTTAGGGCAAGGAGGATTTTGAGGAAGAAGATGACACCAAACCCTAGCTCCAACAAGATAACCAGCAATAGGTGGCTAGGGAGAGATTGGTGATAATGAATCAAGCTCTTAGCTTGAGAGGCTCACAAAGGAGAGAATCTCTCTTGAGGAATTAGGGCTCAAGAAGTTGAGGGAGAGATTCTTGTGAGAAGAGAGAGCTTTGGAATAGAGTTGAATGGCTCCTCTTTGATTTCTCTAAACCTCTAGAATATCAGCCTTTGAATACTAGGAAAGAACCCCTCCAAGTATATATAGGATAGAGGAAAGAGAGAGAAGAAATTCGAGCAATAAATGCTCCAACGGCTCTTTTCTGAAGCAGATTAATCGGTCAAAGAAGGATCACTGACCGATTAGTTTCTCAACTAGTCGGTCGGTGATTCTTCTTGAACCGACTAAGAGGATGACAGCCAAGAAAATAAAGTTCAGGTCGATAGAACTAGTCGGTCTAAGAAGACTTGCCAACCGATTAGTTTCACAACTAGTCGGTCGGTGAGTGTTCTTTGACCGACTAAGAGATGAAATACGATAGGCTGTCTACAAGGAGAACTAGTCGGTCTAAGAACAAATCTCAATCGATTAGTTTCTCAACTAGTCGGTTGATGATTGTTCTTAGACCGACTAACGATAAACAGTAGCTCAGGCTGTGAAATGAAAGACATAACTAGTCGGTCTGAGAAGGATTCCTAACCGACTAGTTTGACAACTAGTCGGTCGGTGAACCTTCTTGGACCGACTAATTGGTCAACAGGGAATGAGCTGAAATGAGCAAGGCAATCTAGTCGGTTCAAGAAGGATTACCGACCGACTAGATTGTCATCTAGTCGGTTGGTTCTTCTTCTTGAACCAACTAAGATGCACTAGAAGCTGCGAGGAGAAGCGCGAAGCTTTGAAAAAGATTCTATGGGCTTCTATGATAATCCTAGCTCTAATAATGTAAGACCTACTCAAGGCTTAACATTCTACGGAAAGAAACTAGAAGACTATTAAATAAACCTTGACGAACCGTCTTCAAAGCTTCAATCCGGATCTCTTGACTTCAATAATGGTCCTTGAGCTTCAACGAAGCTTCAAGCATACAATCACATGCTTTGAGAAGTCTCGAGACGTCGCTTTTGATGTTCATAGAAATTTGGCGACGATCTCCATAACTGCACTCACAAAGAGTTAGTTCACGATATTTATGTTTGCTCATCATCAAAACCAAATCCGGGGAATCAATACTCAACATTCTCTCCCTTTTTGGTGATGACAAACCAACATAAATAATAATCAATAATAATGATTAAAATGAAATTTACTTACTCCCCTGCATTGATGACATGTTAGTTCCGTATTCAATTCTAATCATACGCATCAAGCAGACGAGAAAAGTATAAAATGTGAACTCAAGTATTGCAATTTAGGATCTAAATCCATTTTTATATCTTAACTCCCCCTGAATCTAACATATCAAATTAAATTCACGGTAAAATGCTTTAAATTATCATTTAGCATATTGTCATTATTAATTCTCTCCCCCTTTGGCATTAGCAAAAAGAGCGGAAGGAGATCAACGACAACAACAATGGCTACAAATAAAAGCACGGGAGTCTTAAGAATACGACCACGGTCCAAATGACACCTATGTAAAATACCAAATGTAAATTAATGTAATGTACCGAATAAAATCAAAGCGTGCCAATGAGACCATAGTCGAATATCAAAAAACGATATCATCAAAACTCAAATCAATTTCACGTATTGAGTTATGGAACATACTCTACAATATCAACATTCTTAATGAATTTAGTGCATGGAAAACAATTCTATGTTTTCATAGAAACAGTTTCTATTAAATCAAGATTATCGTCGAGCGACGAAATCAAAATCAGAGACATAAATCCAATGTGCACAAGAAAAAGATGCACACATCATACAACACCAAATGTCATACCATCGATCGAAAAGGATCACAAAGAATAAGCATTCCAAATCTAAGTGAAGTGTGCGATGTGAGGTGACAAGGTGATTAAACCAATATGCAATCAATAACATGCAACAATGTTATGCCAAAAATAGAGATAGAAACTTCGTAAAATTTATGGCATATACAAATCTAGTACAAGCATGCATTCCAAAAGAGATACTCACTAAATGAGTCAATAATAAGCATGGAATGCCATGAGCATGAGAAAGATAAGAACATAATCATAAGCTCAAAACTAGCATCAAAATATGCAAGAGATAGTCTAAAAAATAAAGAGACATCTACAAGCATTCAACATACATGGATACCATATGTAAGAATATATTTACAACATTAAGATCCCCCTACTTTGGTGCACCACTTAAGCACCATCAACTCCACTTGAATGAAAGTCTTCGCAAATCAAGGAGTTGGTAGGGTTGGTATCCAATTATTCTTGGAGCTAAATTTGATTTGTTGCTCCTTCTCTTATTCTTGAGTACCTGAAGATAAAAGTATCCTTCCATGGTACCCAATGGTATTGGGTCCTAAGAGATTAGACCTTTGGAAGCAAAGTCCAATTGGACTTAGACTTCCCAACAAAATCATCATTGTGCACAACATTCATGAAATACGAATTAATATACGCTTGTTTTTCATGCATGCTTGTGTCCTCGGGCCCCAAATAGTGAATGTCTTGGGAGCCCTAGTCCTATTGGGAGCATGCATTCGTTGTTGATTTCTACGTGATGTATGTCGTGGATAAGCATATGGCACATGATGAAATGGTGCATGATGATAATTGTTCATATGATAATGTGGATGAACATATGCATGTGGAGGAACACGTGCATGAGTGTGTCTCACATGGTGTGCACGTGCTCGTGGATGTGGAGCATAAAAATCATCATACGTGCGAACATGTGGGGTAGGATGTGTGTTCCTACGTGGCATAGCATTGGTGTACATAAAAGCATGACCCTTCTTTGGAGGTCCACCCAAAGTGGGTTTCTTTCCAAACGGGGAAGTGTACCTAGTGGAAGCACCATTGGTAGATGAACTACCCATGGGGTGTTTACTCCCACTAGTTGAGGCATCGGAAGTTGGCCAAACAAAGGTCATGACCGATTTGGATGAGTCTCCCATCTTACACCCCAAGCCAATGTGATGATTGGCCGAAAGTAAGTCATTTAGGATATTATCCAAATGGCCCTTACCTTTATTGAATTTATTAATTCGGCCTAATATGCACTCATACTTCTCGGTGAGAGAATGCATAGAAGCATCCAAAGTGGACACTTGCGATGCGAGTACATAAACACGAGACTTGCGATTCTCATTCTCAATACTCAAAGTTGAGTTTCAAAAAATCCAATCCGCTATCTCGTGTTCATCTGAATCCTCAATATGAACATGCTCAAGTTGAGATTTGAGATTTACAATCTCATTTCTCAAACCTTCAACAACGGTGTCGTTGTTGATGATGATAGGCTTAGGCGAGGTTTGGAGACTAGTTAGCTCAACTTTAATCTTAATATATCTACTAGCCAATTTAGAAAACTTAGACCAAAGTTGTTCGTTGGCTAATCTAAGTTCATCCATAGTTACCTCATTGCCTTCATCCTCGCTTTCATCGGAAGATGTCTCTTGATCATGGTCCTCTCTCGCCATGAAGCACATGTTTGCTTTCTCCACTTGTTCATCATCCGGCTCTCCACTTGAGGAGTCCTCTTCGGAGTCGGTGAATGAACCGACAAGTCCTTTCTTGTACCTTTTATTGTACTTTCTTGACTTGTCGTACTTGGGGGCCTTCCACTTCTCCTTGTGTTTGTTGAGAGGACAATCTGGCTTGATGTGTCCTGGCTTGTTGCATTTATAACACACAGGAGCGGAGGCATTAGTCGAACCAAATTTAGATTTATTCCTAAACTTACCTTTTTGGAAGAATCGGTTGAACTTCTTTACCAACTCGGCCAAAGCTTCTATGTCCAACTCGTCTTCTGATTCTTCATCATCGGTAGATGTAGATGGAGCGGCCTTGAATGCAATCGTCTTTTTCTTTGGCACGTCTTGCTCCAAGTATGACTTCATCTTTTCCTGCATCTTGATCTTACTGTCCTTGCGTACCTCATAAGACAACAAGGTACCCATTAGTTGTATGACAGTATACTTATTCATATCGTTACCTTCCTCGATGGCGAAGGTACGCTTTTCCCAACAAGAAGGAAGTCTGTCAATAATTTTCGCGACTTTCTCCTTTTGGGTATAGTTCTTCCCAAGGGCTTTCAATTGTTGGAAATGTCCACGAAGCGAGCATAGTACTCCTTCATACTTTCACCCTGTTCCATGTGAAATAATTCGAACTCTTTGTTAGCAATACCGAGTTTAGAGTCTTTTACCGTACTCGTTCCTTCGTGCAGGATGAGCAGTTGGTTCCATATTTGATATGCACTCTTACATGTGCATATGTTGTTGAAGTCCTCGGGCTCCAATGTACATTGCAAGGCATTCATTGCCTTGGCATTGTTTACCTCCGCGGCGACCTCCGCGGTAGTCCACTTGGTGAAGTCTGGTTCAGTGGGCTCGACATACTCCGTCAACGTGGCTCTCCATAGTGAAGTGCTCCGGAGGAACGTTTCCATCCGACATTTCCAGTACCCATAATTGGTACCGTTGAAGAAGGGAGGCCTAGTTGGGGAGTGTCCTTCCATCACCGAAGAAGCTCCTTCACGGTTCTTGAAAACGTTGTAGTCGTTGTTTGTCATAGCTATGAACTTGGCTCTGATACCAAATGTAATGCCATGTGTAGGTACTGCACAAGTACTAGAGGGGGGGTGAATAGTACTTTAAAATAATCAAGAGTGTTATTCCTAATTATTGTGCAAGACACAAACAACAATGCGGAATAACTACAAACAACAAGAAATAAACAACGCAAACAAAGCGATATAACGGGTTCGGATCCACCCAAGTCTCCCCGACTTGTTCCCGGTGATCCTACATCCCAACCACCCGGATTCCCTCCGGATACTTGAGTTAGAAACCACTAACCCAAGCTTTGCACTATGAAATTCTTATAGAAGAACCTCTACAAGACCAAATCATACACAAATGACATGTGACTCCCACAACCCGGGATCACACCCTTTCTCTCACAATCGAGAGAAACACTTGCAATAACAAAGTAAATGAAACAATGAAATACTTACCAACAAAATCCTATGCCTTGAGTAAAACTTACGATTTTAGGGCAAGGAGGATTTTGAGAAAGATGATGATACCAAACCCTAGCTCCACCAAGATAACCAGCAATAGGTGGCTAGGGAGAGATTGGTGACAATGAATCAAGCTCTTAGCTTGAGAGGCTCACAAAGGAGAGAATCTCTCTTGAGGAATTAGGGCTCAAGAAGTTGAGGGAGATATTCTTGTGAGAAGAGAGAGCTTTGGAATAGAGTTGAATGGCTCCTCTTTGATTTCTCTAAACCTCTAGAATATCAGCCTTTGAATACTAGGAAAGAACCCCTCCAAGTATATATAGGATAGAGGAAAGAGAGAGAAGAAATTCGAGCAATAAATGCTCCAACGGCTCTTTTCTGAAGCAGATTAATCGGTCAAAGAAGGATCACTGACCGATTAGTTTCTCAACTAGTCGGTCGGTGATTCTTCTTGAACCGACTAAGAGGATGACAGCCAAGAAAATAAAGTTCAGGTCGATAGAACTAGTCGGTCTAAGAAGACTTGCCAACTGACGAGTTTCACAACTAGTCGGTCGGTGAGTGTTCTTTGACCGACTAAGAGATGAAATACGATAGGCTGTCTACAAGGAGAACTAGTCGGTCTAAGAACAAATCTCAAACGATTAGTTTCTCAACTAGTCGGTCGATGATTGTTCTTAGACCGACTAACGATAAACAGTAGCTCAGGCTGTGAAATGAAAGACATAACTACTCGGTCTGAGAAGGATTCCTAACTGACTAGTTTGACAACTAGTCGGTCGGTGAACCTTCTTGAACCGACTAATTGGTCAACAGGGAATGAGCTGAAATGAGCAAGGCAATCTAGAAGGATTACCGACCGACTAGATTGTCATCTAGTCGGTTGGTTCTTCTTCTTGACCAACTAAGATGCACTAGAAGCTGCGAGGAGAAGCGCGAAGCTTCGGGAAAGATTCTATGGGCTTCTATGATAATCCTAGCTCTAATAATGTAAGACCTACTCGAGGCTTAACATTCTACTGAAAGAAACTAGAAGACTGTTAAATAAACCTTGACAAACCGTCTTCAAAGCTTCAATCTGGATCTCTTGACTTTAATAATGGTCCTTGAGCTTCAACGAAGCTTCAAGCATACGATCACGCGCTTTGAGAAGTCTCGAGACGTCGCTTTTGATATTCATAGAAATTTGGCGACGATCTCCATAACTGCGCTCACAAAGAGTTAATTCACGATATTTATGTTTGCTCATCATCAAAACCAAATCCGGGGAATCAATACTCAACAAAAATCTCATCTCTTATATTTTCTCTTATCCAAATTCTCTTATCCAAGTTCTCATGTCCAAATTCTCTTATCCAATTTCTCTTGATAACATCCCTCTTTTATATAATAGATATCCAAATTTTCTTATCTAATTTCTCATGTCCAATTTCTCTTATCCAATTTCTCTTGATAACATCCCTCTTTTATATAATAGATAGATATCCAAATTCTCTTATCCAATTTCTCATGTCCAAATTCTCTTATCCAATTTCTCTTGATAACATCCCTCTTTTATATAGATATCCAAATTCTCTTATCCAAGTTCTCATGTCCAAATTCTCTTATCTAATTTCTCTTGATAACATCCCTCTTTTATATAATAGATATATGTATATATGTATATATGTATACATATATAGAGGTTGACTAGGATCCATTCGGATGGATCAAACATGCGGATCCATCCAAGTGGAATTTAAAGCTAGACAATGTAAATAGAAAATCCGACCGTTGGATGTCATCTAACATGTCTAAAAGAGCTCTAAAAAATTTCAACTTATTTGGACATGTTTTGCCCATGCATCAAGTGGTTGCAAAATCGATGTTTTTGAATAGTTATAAAATCGGCTAATTTTGCAACCACTTGATGCATGGGCAAAACATGTCCAAATAAGTTGAAATTTTGTTTGGAGCTAGTTTAGACATGTTAGATGACATCCAACGGTCGGATTTTCTATTTACATTGTCTAGCTTAAAATTCCACTTGGATGGATCCACATGTTTGATCCATGCGAATGGATCCTAGTCAACCTCTACATATATATACAGATATGTATATATGTATCTATTATACATTTGACAGCGATTTTTGAATCCTAGGGCTGACTAGGACAAGCTGACTAGGACAAACTGGTTGATAAAAGACGGCCAAGATTTAATCTTGGATGATGAACAGTTGGGATTAAACTTAGAGATGAAGGGTTTGTATTTTTGAGTCTTTGTGGGTCCCATTTCTTTTCGTGACCTGCAATTTGAATTGGGATAGCAACCGGCTGCTTTTGGGGAAGTGCAAGGGGCGTTCTTTGATTGCTGAGAGTTTCAAAAAACTTAACTGCAAAAATTGTATTGGGCTTCGTCATCCCTCTTCTTATTTTACTGCAAAAATTGTATTGGGCCGCAAAAAATCTCATCTCACGCTCTGGCTCTCCCCACAAAACCCTCCCTCCATCCCCCCAACGGTAATTGAGCAGACCTCACCGTCGAGTTCGCCGGACCCCATCTTCGACTGGGCCAAATCCATCTCTAACCCGCCCCTTGCAATCGTCTCCGACTTCTTCCTCGGTTGGACACACAAGCTCGCCCAGGACCTCAACGTCCCCAGGATCACGTTCTGCCCCTCGGGCGCGGTGGTGCTGGCCATATCCAACCATCTCTGGCGGGAGATGCCGAGGCCCGACGATCATGCAACAGATGGCGTTCGTCGTCGTCATATCACCGGTCACTTTCTCTTCGTCCAGAACGTTGTCCTCTCCTCCGACGGCGAGTTCGCCTCTCCAGGTCCTGGGACGGCAAGCTCACGCTATGAATTTTTGTTTTGAGACCACACCAAGGATGGCTAGCGTCGCTTGATGAATGAACGCAATCTTCGGCCTTGATCAAATGTCAAGATCAAATCTCCACACAAACACAATCTCCGGCCTCTTCGGCGAGTTCATCTACATAAGGTTTGTTTGATGAATGAACGCAATCTCCACTCAAATTTTTGTTTTGATTTCCTCTCTGTTGCCTTCTCGATTGATAATCGCCAGATCGTGTCTACCTCCAGGGATCGGACCATCAAGTTACGAAACACTTTATGTAATTTTTGGCTTTCTGTTCAAATTAAACTGGCGTCTTTGATATGTAGATTTATTTTTGTTTTGATTGTAGTTATAATAAGACAGTAAATAGTGAAATTGATCTGTGAACAGAAAGCCAAAAATAAAGAGATATGCTTTAAAAAATCTCAGTTCGATTCACTATGATCGAGCAGGGGGAGCAGTTATAGGGCTCTTTATGCTCGATCCTATGATTAACAGTGAAATTGATCTTTGAACCATGAACTAATATTTTTTCTAAAAAATAAAGATTGATTCTTAGATCTCTATGTTAACTTTTGTTTTCCAATTTTGATGTGTGTGTAGAATGGGACAGCTGAAGAGGTTAAGAAAATTGTGAAGATGCTGAACGATGCCAAAGTCCCATCTCAGGATGTTGTTGGTATTTAAATTAAATCAAATGATGCTAAAAGGTTGGATTTTTGGATTTATGAGAGGAGAGAGCTTTTTCTTGGCTCTCAGTGGTAGCTAGCGTCTCTCTCATCTCCAAATGTCCACAGGTTGTATTTTTTGGAAATATTTATGTGCTTGGATGAGCATTTTTAATGTTATTGACTGTTGGGTGCTCATGATTGGCACATGTGATTATGTTTTCTGATTACAAAAAAATACAGGCCCGAGCGCATTAACATGTTCAACATCTATTATACAATCTATATTACAATTGACGACGTTTTCGAATTTTGTCCTACGTGGCATCAAAAATATGACTAGGACATAAATTGGTTACTATGACATGGCCATTTGCAATTTTTATGGGTTTGGATTCCAGGTTTGGGTTTTGAATTTTCATGGGTTTCTACTACTAGCCAGTTCCATGTTATCTTATTGGTGCGGATAAACATTTTATCAAGGAGAACTAAAATTTTTGGGATAAACTAAAAAAATTTGAACTTGAAAATTTATCGGGGTTAACCCTAAAATTTTGGATATGAACTAAATTTTTACGATACTAATTTTGTTGGTGAACTAAGATTTTTCTGATGAACTTAATTCCTTGGGATGAGCTAAATTTTTGGTGAACTACGTTTTTGACAGGGGAATATCTTAACTAAACCGTGCCCTACGGGCACGGGTTATGACTAGTACATATATGTACAGATATGTATATATATGTATACATATATATATCTATATGTATATATATGTATATATATATGTATCTATATATATCTAAATGTATATGTATATGTGTGTGTGTGTGTGTGTGTGTGTGTGTGTGTATCTTTATTAAAGACAAAAACAATACAAAACATCCACTAGGGGAGTCTACGTGGGGTTAGAAAGAGGGGATATGGCACAAGCGCTGTCACCCACTACAAGCTTAACCCCTCCCAGAAATGCCCATGGGCTAGAAATATACATACATGATTCATTATTTACATGGTATCAAACATCTAAGAAACCCCAATTTGCGAAGGGGATAGCCGCAGAGGGACGATCTTGATCAATATCACGCAAAGCTAGAAGTACTTTTGCAGCGATTGCCTTAATAAGTGTAGTCTTTGCAACCCCCTTTCCTTCAAAGATTCTACTGTTATGTTGCTTCCAAATGTGCCACACCATGGATGCCAGAGCCGCTTTTGCTAGGATACCTACACAATCCTTTTTTCCATAAAGAGATAGGATAAGATCCCCCACCCCAGCAAGGGAGGATGGTGCTGGATCAGTAATATTCAGTTTAAGGAGACTCCTGCAAAGAATATATCGACTGTAGTTGCATTCAAAGAACAAATGATTAATACTCTCTATAGCACCATCATCTTATAACACGCAATTTAGGTTGGTGGTGACTTCTCACTTGTAAAGAATGTCTCTAGTTAAGAGCTTACCATGGAATGCACGCAGAAGGGTAAGAGCCACCTTGGGGAATGATTGATGTACCAAATAACATTATAATAAGCAAAGGGGCGCCTCTGGTGGGTGAACCTTCCCATGCGTCTCGAAATGTGCAAGTAGCGCCATGGATCCATTCCCAAGTGTCACTCATTGGTGAAAAATGGATCGGCTGTAGAACGGGGAGAAGTGACTGAATATGAGGATAATCATTCCATCCATCTAGAGACCAATAATAGCTAACCAACTTACTTTCTGCTCCAATGGGGACATCTTTCGGGAGGGCAAGAGGGCCACAGGGCAACCAGTTATCATACCAGAAAGATGTAGTAGTGCCATATCTAACAACACGCCTGATAAGTTTCTGAGATGCACTACGATTATAGAGCAGGAATTTCTAAGTGCCAGAGTATGTAAGTTTTGATTTGGCACTGTATAAGCGATCAGGCACTGAAATGTAATGTCGCCTCATATACTATGCCCAAGGTCTGTCAAAAGATAAGAGTCTCCAAGTTAGCCGAACTCTTGATGCCACATTAAGGTCATCAAGCAATCTCAAACCAACCCCTTCCTCTTCCTTCGGGGTCCATAAATCTCTCCAGGCCCAAGTGTATTGATTACCCCAGATAAATCTCTTACACGTAGAAGTGATAGTGCGCATGACAGAATGAGGGAATCGGTAGACATACATCTAGAAAGCAACCATTTCATAAATAACGGTGTGCACCAACTCTATCCTTCCAGAGATGGAAAAGAGAGACGAGGACCACCCATGAATCCTCTTCTTGCACTTGTCAATCAACCGTGCATACATGGATGCTTTAGGATAATTAGATGATAATGGCAATCCAAGATAGACAGAGAGGGAGGATACCTTCTTAACTCCAAGTGTAGAAGCAAGAATGCCTGGATCTCGAGTACCTTTGCTGAATATAGCAGAACTCTTTTCCCAATTTACATGAAGACCAGTTAGTAGATTGAATGTATTTAGTAGGTCCTTAAGCCCATTAAAGGAATGTTGATTAGCACGACAGAAACTAGGAGATCATCTGCAAAAAGAAGGTGCGAGATAGATCCAGCTCTCTTTATTTATTGAATAGATCGAGTAGCTTCAGCTTTGGCCATAAGAAGTCCTGTGCGAGGGAATAATAAATGCAACTTCTACGAATGGAAGGATCCACCTTACTTAGAGTGGACCACTTATGTGATACTACAGTTGCTTGATGAGCTTGCAAGAAGCCCGACCCATGCATCCTCTTCCACATCGGTATCTGATAGGCGGCTTTTGGAGATTGAGGGGCAGTTGGCGTGGAAAATGGACAACATTCTCTCCGAATACAATACCATTAAGTTGGTTTTGTATGCGATCTTAGGCTTTCTGCTATCTTTGTTACTGTTGTTTATTATAGCGATGAAAATGTAAAACTTTATTTCTGTATATTGGGATGTCAGATGATACTTGTAATATGTATATTATATGTATCTTGGGTATGTTGACCTATTATGGAATGTGACTTTGGTTTGTGCTATCTGATATGAGTTCTCTGATGTGCATTTAAAAAGATGCACCATTTTTTGCTTCCAGTTCATTAAATTGTATTTTTATTTCTGTTGGTTGCGTTGCTTGTCGTTCTTGCGTTTCTAATTATTCGGCCTTATTCAATTAAATATTCCTTTGTTAAATTCGGTATTTTAAAATTTAATTATGTAAATTGTATTTAAATATGTTTATTTATAGTAATTTATTTCATATTTAATAGTTATTTAATTAATAATTAATTAACTCATGGGTTTTCACAAGTTAATTGCCCAAATGCGGTTGGGGGGTAATCTCACCACAAATCACCATAACCAACTTTCTCACTTTCCTCAACCAACTTTCCCGATACCGCTATAACCAAAGAAACACACTACTTTACTATGGGCCACACAAACAAAACTCTTCTCCACTTCCAACCCAAAGCAACCAAAAAACACACTACTCCTCTTCTCTATCTTCAAAATTTCTCCTAGGATTTACTATTCCAAACAGTAAATCATCCATCAAAAGAAACCGCGTGGAACATGCCCTAATTTAACTGTCAACTACATGGAATTACACTAAAAAAATCGTAGTACACTAAAATTTAAACTAAACTCGCTGATATTATAGAAGTTAAGGGCATGTTCTTTTGCCCTTAAGTGAGTGGGATTCCACTCAGATGGTGGGCCCCCGAGCACTGTGCGCTGCTTTTTCGATTTCTTTTCCCTTCGTTTTCCTCTAGGGTGTTCGGCGGAGTAAATGGGAATCTCAGCGACTTGCTTTCTCGCTGCGACGATTTCCCCTCTGTCGGAGCAACTCGATTTCGTGGTTTCTTGGGGGGGATTCTCCGACGGTGGGGCCACTTGAGCATGTGATCACCTCCTCCGTCTTCTCCACACCTCTGAAAGCTTCGCTCAAACCCTAAAAATTTCTCTCTCCTCCCTCTGTCGGGTTGATCTGAGGTCATCCATGGCTGCCGACTGAGATCTAGGTGTTTGATCTACTCGGGGGTGCCATTGATGACCTTCTAGTGGTGTTAACCATCGTTACAGCTCGGGGTTGCCACCTCCATGGCTGCCGACTGAAGATCTAGGGCTTGGAATTTGGGGGTTTGTTTGCAAAAGGTTGAGGCTTCTTTCTTCTTCTTCCACGATCCACTCTCCGTGCTATTAGCTGAGGTATAAATTCTGCAACGCTAAATCCTTTTGCTATTTGCTGAGATTTATGAAGGTTGGTTGTGATTTGTTGGCTGGCGATGATGATCTAAGCTGAGCTATGTTGGTATATGATGAATGTGGGTATGACGTTGGGATTTTAGGCTTTAAAATCAGGATCTATATTCTGATCTATATAGATATGATGATTTTGTTATTAATGTTGTCAAAAATATACACATTCAATGTGTTTGCAACTTCAAACTGCCCATAAGCATTTCAGACATCAGTGTGCAGCTAGGATACTGTGATCAACATCACAATGAAGCAAAAAAAATACATTTTCAATGTGTTTGCTTTCATACATCCATGTTGCATCAGCCCTATGCACACCAAGCAAGCTGAGCCCTACTATTTAGTCAGACCCAGGTGAATAAATGATCCAAGATGAAGCAAAAGGAAATAATTGTAGAGGAATCATGCATGGCTTGTGATGGCATTGCTGGATGTTGCAACATGGTGTATTATTTGAAGTGAAAAGTTGTTATATGCGAGCCCAATGATGACACAAAATCAATGCGGGACGGATGATAAATTGAGATATTATTACTACTGATTCCGGCTGGCTTGAAGGCACCTTCATTACATTTAAATGATATCGTAAGTTGGTTTGGGTATAATGTGAAGGAGCAACTGCCAGGCCGTGAAAATGATGAACATACATAGTCTGAGGGCAATGAAAAATCCCCAATGAAAATGTACGGATTTTTCTTCATTGTTTTATTTCGTAAAGTTATCCTAGCTGAACACTGATGTCTGAAATGCTTCGGGGTAGGTTGAAGTGCAAACAAATTGAAAATGTACTTTTTTTTGCTTCATTGTGTTGTTGATCACATTATCCTACTTGCACACTGATGGCTGAAAATGATTATGGGCATTTTGAAGTGGAAACACATTGAAACTGTATTTTTTTTTCTGCATTGTGTTGGTGATCCCAATATCCTAGCTGCACACTTTATGTCTGAAATGCTGCGGGGCAGTTTGAATTGCAAACACATTGAAAATGTATTTTTTTGGCATTTCTACATTCATGTTGCATATGCCCTATGCAGACCAAGCAAGCTGAGCCCTACTATTTATTGAGCCCCGTGTGAATAATTGCTACATGATCCTAGCAACAGTAAATAAAGGTAGCGGAATCATGCATGGCTTGGCGTGGCATTGATGGTAGTAGCAACATGGTGTATGAAATGAAGTGAAAAGTTTTTCCCGGTCTTAAAGGAGATTTGATTTTTCAAGAAATAATAAACGATTTGTTTTATGTGAGCCCAATGATGACACAAAATGAATGCGGGACGGATGAGAAATAGAGATATTATAAATATCAATGTACGGCTGGCTTGATGGCACCTTCATTACATAAAAAAGTTTTAAACCGGATGTATATTCAAAGGGATTTAGGGGAAAATTTGCGTACTCAGGTTTTATGGTGGTTGATTATTTGAATCATGCATGTTGTACTTGAATATATTGGAGTCCGCATGGGTTATTTGATTATATGGGTATAATGTGAAGGAGCAACTGCCAGGCCGTCATGATGGAATATGAAAAATAAACATAGTCTGAGGGCCATGAAAAATCCGTATGAATTTTTTTACATGTATATTATCTTAGGGGTGTGGCATCATATGTATGAATTTATGGTTGATTACTGTATGATATAGATGGATGAAAATGGAGACATGTCGGGGCATCAAATATGTTGCGCGGCTGCGGCTACTGTAGTTTTTACCGTCATACAATTTCTTTTACTATACGATGATGCTGAGTCTACACGTATACCTAGAGAGCCTTCTGTTATGCGTGATTTGCATAGGAAATCCCACATGCGTAGAATCCTCCATGGGAGTGAGACGAGTTGTTTACACTACTTAAGAATGCGGACCCCTGCATTCATGAACCTGGCTAGTTTAATGAGAACTGGGAATATACTCAAAGACACGGTCAATGTGTCCATTGAGGAGCAGTTGGCAATGTTTCTACATATCGTCGGTCACAAGTCAAAGAACAGAGTGATGCAAGTTGATTTTATACGATCCGGATCCACTGTTAGTCGTTACTTTAACCAAGTACTGCAAGCAGTGTGTGCCTTGCGGGATACGTACATGAAGCAAGCTCCAAATGAGACGCCGCCTGAGATTCTGAATAATCCAAGGTGGTTTCCATATTTCAAGGTACGTGATGTTTCTTGAATATATGGCTGCAGTATCTATTGAAAGAAGATGAGTTAAACATTTTTGTTGGTTGACTGTGATGTAGGATTGCATTGGTCTGATTGATGGGACCCATATCGATGCGATGCTCCCCGCCAATCTCGTCCCCCGATTTAGAGGCCGTAAGGGGGTGACACAAAATGTGCTGGCGGCTGCAACACCAAATAAACGATTCACTTACGTCATGGCAGGGTGGGAAGGATCAGCAAATGATTTTACTGTCCTTAAAGATGCGTTATCATTACCCCCTCCCAACGGTCTTCGAGTATATGAAGGTAATAGGCGTACTATAATCTCCATGAAATATACACATATTTATGAAGCCGTGTGATTATAAGGTGGTTGTACGATACTGATTGCAGGGAAATATTACCTGTGCGATGCTGGGTATACTACCATGCCTGGGTTCATATCTCCATACAGGGATGTTAGATACCATCTGAAGGACCATACTGATCGAGTTCCTCGCAATCGCAAAGAGCTATTCAATCTGCGTCATTCGTCGTTAAGAACAAAGATCGAGTCGACGTTTGGCATCCTTAAGAACAAGTTTAAGATATTGTCGGCCAATCAGCATTATCCCTTCCCAATTCAGGTCGATACCGTGTTGGCATGCACGGTTTTGCATAATTATATCCAAGTAGCAGATCCACATGACCCACATCTACTAGAGGATGTTGATGTGCTTGAGGAGGAGGGTGATGGTATCGATGATCAAGATGATTCGATTATGGATCTGTCACAACAGGTGAACAGACGTGACCAAACCCAACAACGGGACCAATGGAAACTTCGGAGGGATCAACTAGCTTGGGATATGTGGGTGGACTATTGTACCATTAATAATCACGGGAACACAATTGAATATGGCATGTGAGATGTGTGTTAGTTTTCATGCATGTGTGTGCTTGAGTACATTGATATGTTTGTTTTATATATGTGCCGTAGGACATGAATGATGCATGTGGTGCAACAAAATTTTATTACTTGAATGAAGCATGGGTGTTGTATGGAAGTTTTTGCTCTATTAACTCCTTTTTGTTGTAGGCATGGAAGGATCATCGGACCATGGTCATTGGAGTGAAAGTATGAGTCAAAGGGGGGAAGATGAAAGGCAAAATGAGAATACTCCGTTGCGTCCTACGGCGCATAGGATGGGAGACTATCAATATCCTATGCAAGGCTTCCAAGGGGGCATGCCTAGTATGTCGTATCAACCGGGCTATATACCAATGCCAATGCAAATGCCCGCCGCTCCCGGTTATATGCAAATGCTACATGGAGGGATGATGGGGCAAGGTGTGGGGAGCTTCCACGGAGTGGGAATGGGTGAAGGTGGCCATATGCAAAGGCACAATCCGCCGGGGGATATGCAAATGCTACACGGGGGGATGATGGCCCTAGGGGTGGGTAGCTACCAAGGGGGTGGAATGGGAGACTGTGGGAGATGGGGAGGGAATTCTTCGGGGGCCGGGAATGACACGAGGATGGGGAGCGACTCTTCTAGGAAGTCGAGTCGTCGGGATGAATCCGAGGATGCTTCGGTGTCAAGCCCAAGCAAAAAGGCGAAGACGCAAGCACAACCCAAAGGGGCTACGAACAAATATTGGACGTGGGAGGAGGATATGGTCCTTATCCCTTTCCTTGCGAACCAAATAAAGGAAGGGCATAAATCCGATAAGTCGTTCAAAGCTTGCGCCTTCAATGCCGCTGCGGCTCACATAAATGTGAAATTTAAAAGGAACTACACCGGCGCCAATGTGAAGAATCACCTTAAAGTCCTTCGGACTCGCCTTAAAGATGTGAAAGCTTGCATCGCAATTAGTGGCGCCGGGTGGTGTGATGAGGAGCAAATGGTGATAATGGAGCCGGAAGTTTATGAAACCTTTGCCGCGGTATGTCCTTCACCGTTTTATAGTTGCCATCATCCTCCACTTGAATTTTTAAATGCAAGACGTATAATCATATGTCATGTTCGTGTAGGCAAACCCAAGACGCAAAGACTATGTCAATAAGCCCCTCCCGTGGTTTGCTAATCTCCAATCGATCGTCGGAGACGACGAGGCGATGGGTACTTATAGGAGGGTTGTGTACGAACCATTTGGACCCCACACCTCGGATGGCGAAGGCGAGCATCATGCGAATGAGCCTTCGGAAGATGCATCAATAGACAACGAGGTATCTCCTACAATCCCCCCGGCCACACCTTCGGGTCATACTCCCCAAGCTAGCCCCCCATCAGTGGGGAAAAAGAAATCCCGCAAACAACGCATATCGGACGTGCCATCCATAATGATGAAGATGGTAAAGTCTGTTGACAATGTTGCCGATGCGATAGGTCGTTCGCTAGGACATTGGCACAAGGAATTGGGCGAATCAGTTTTTTCCCACCAAGAGTATCCGCTCAATATGTTGTCTAAGGTGTATGAACATTTGGCCGATCGCGAGCATGCCGGACGGAAGTTTCTAGGGATGCCTAGGATAGCTAGAGATATGAAGATAAAGATGATCATTGAGGAGCTTGCGACGGCACGCGGTGAAGGTAATGATGATGAAGATGCTACCGATTCAATTGGGTAGTAAGTGAGTAGTGGGGCCGGAAGAAAAGGTTGGGGGTTTTTGTAATATGTCTTGATACACTCTAATTATGTATGTTTTGGATGTGTGATGAATGGGCGGTATGTGAGAGGGGCAGATTCATGTTGTTGTCTGTAATATTATGATGATGGAAGGAGGGGGCATGAACAATTTAGTAACATGTATTATAATGGGTGGGTTAGGGTAGTAAGGACAATTTCAGTTTGAAGGGGTTATGGGCAGTTTGAAGAGCATGTGACAATGAGTATGTAGTATTTTGGGTTGGTTTACATGCTCACTGAAGGGGTTATGGGGTTATGGTAAGTATGAAGGGCAGCTTGAAGGGGTTCTGGGGTTAGTAACATGTATATTATTTGGCTGGACACTTTCCTACTTACTCAATGATGGTTGCAACATTGAAGTGAAAATATGTGAATCTGTATTTTTTTTGCAACATTGTGATGGATATCACATTATCCTACTTGCACACAGATGGCTGAACTGCTTAGGGCCATTTTGAAGTGCAGTCACATTGAAAATGTATATATTATTGCTGCGTTGTGTTTTGATCACATTATCATCCATGCACACTTAAGTTTTCCATGCTTGTTGGCAGTTTGAATCACAATCACATTGAAAATGTTTTTTTTTGCCTGCACTGTGTTGGTCATCCCAATATCCTAGCTACACAATTTATGTTTGAAATGCTTGAGGGCAGCTTGAAGTGAAAATATGTGAATCTGTATTTTTTTGCAACATTGTGATGGATATCACATTATCCTACTTGCACACAGATGGCTGAACTGCTTAGGGCCAGTTTGAAGTGCAGTCACATTTAAAATGTATATATTATTGCTACGTTGTGTTTTGATCACATTATCATCCATGCACACTTAAGTGGTTCCATGCTTGTTGGAAGTATGCATAACAATCACATTGAAAATGTTTTTTTTTGCCTGCACTGTCCTGTTCATCCCAGTATTCTAGCTACAAAATTTATGTTTTAAATGCTTGTGGGCAGCTTGAAGTGAAAACATATGTGAATCTGTATTTTTTTTGCAACATTGTGATGGATATCACATTATACTACTTGCACATAGATGGCTGAACTGCTTAGGGCCAGTTTGAAGTTCAGTCAAATTGAAAATGTATGGTTCTTTGCTACGTTGTGTTTTGATCACATTATCATCCATGCACACTTAAGTTTTCCATGCTTGTTGGCAGTTTGAATCACAATCACATTGAAAATGTTTTTTTTTTGCCTGCACTGTGTTGGTCATCCCAGTATCCTAGCTACACACTTTATGTTTGAAATGCTTGAGGGCAGCTTGAAGTGAAAATATGTGAATCTGTATTTTTTTTGCAACATTGTGATGGATATCACATTATCCTACTTGCACACAGATGGCTGAACTGCTTAGGGCCAGTTTGAAGTGCAGTCACATTTAAAATGTATATATTATTGCTACGTTGTGTTTTGATCACATTATCATCCATGCACACTTAAGTGGTTCCATGCTTGTTGGAAGTATGCATAACAATCACATTGAAAATGTTTTTTTTGCCTGCACTGTCCTGTTCATCCCAGTATTCTAGCTACACAATTTATGTTTTAAATGCTTGTGGGCAGCTTGAAGTGAAAACATATGTGAATCTGTATTTTTTTTGCAACATTGTGATGGATATCACATTATACTACTTGCACACAGATGGCTGAACTGCTTAGGGCCAGTTTGAAGTTCAGTCAAATTGAAAATGTATGGTTCTTTGCTACGTTGTGTTTTGATCACATTATCATCCATGCACACTTAAGTTTTCCATGCTTGTTGGCAGTTTGAATCACAATCACATTGAAAATGTTTTTTTTTGCCTGCACTGTGTTGGTCATCCCAGTATCCTAGCTACACACTTTATGTTTGAAATGCTTGAGGGCAGCTTGAAGTGAAAATATGTGAATCTGTATTTTTTTTGCAACATTGTGATGGATATCACATTATCCTACTTGCACACAGATGACTGAACTGCTTAGGGCCAGTTTGAAGTGCAGTCACATTTAAAATGTATATATTATTGCTACGTTGTGTTTTGATCACATTATCATCCATGCACACTTAAGTGGTTCCATGCTTGTTGGAAGTATGCATAACAATCACATTGAAAATGTTTTTTTTTGCCTGCACTGTCCTGTTCATCCCAGTATTCTAGCTACACAATTTATGTTTTAAATGCTTGTGGGCAGCTTGAAGTGAAAACATATGTGAATCTGTATTTTTTTTGCAACATTGTGATGGATATCACATTATACTACTTGCACACAGATGGCTGAACTGCTTAGGGCCAGTTTGAAGTTCAGTCAAATTGAAAATGTATGGTTCTTTGCTACGTTGTGTTTTGATCACATTATCATCCATGCACACTTAAGTTTTCCATGCTTGTTGGCAGTTTGAATCACAATCACATTGAAAATGTTTTTTTTTGCCTGCATTGTGTTGGTCATCCCAGTATCCTAGCTACACACTTTATGTTTGAAATGCTTGTGGGCAGCTTGAAGTGAAAATATGTGAATCTGTATTTTTTTGCAACATTGTGATGGATATCACATTATCCTACTTGCACACAGATGGCTGAACTGCTTAGGGCCAGTTTGAAGTGCAGTCACATTTAAAATGTATATATTATTGCTACGTTGTGTTTTGATCACATTATCATCCATGCACACTTAAGTGGTTCCATGCTTGTTGGAAGTATGCATAACAATCACATTGAAAATGTTTTTTTTTGCCTGCACTGTCCTGTTCATCCCAGTATTCTAGCTACACAATTTATGTTTTAAATGCTTGTGGGCAGCTTGAAGTGAAAACATATGTGAATCTGTATTTTTTTTGCAACATTGTGATGGATATCACATTATACTACTTGCACACAGATGGCTGAACTGCTTAGGGCCAGTTTGAAGTTCAGTCAAATTGAAAATGTATGGTTCTTTGCTACGTTGTGTTTTGATCACATTATCATCCATGCACACTTAAGTTTTCCATGCTTGTTGGCAGTTTGAATCACAATCACATTGAAAATGTTTTTTTTTGCCTGCACTGTGTTGGTCATCCCAGTATCCTAGCTACACACTTTATGTTTGAAATGCTTGAGGGCAGCTTGAAGTGAAAATATGTGAATCTGTATTTTTTTTGCAACATTGTGATGGATATCACATTATCCTACTTGCACACAGATGGCTGAACTGCTTAGGGCCAGTTTGAAGTGCAGTCACATTTAAAATGTATATATTATTGCTACGTTGTGTTTTGATCACATTATCATCCATGCACACTTAAGTGGTTCCATGCTTGTTGGAAGTATGCATAACAATCACATTGAAAATGTTTTTTTTTGCCTGCACTGTCCTGTTCATCCCAGTATTCTAGCTACACAATTTATGTTTTAAATGCTTGTGGGCAGCTTGAAGTGAAAACATATGTGAATCTGTATTTTTTTGCAACATTGTGATGGATATCACATTATACTACTTGCACACAGATGGCTGAACTGCTTAGGGCCAGTTTGAAGTTCAGTCAAATTGAAAATGTATGGTTCTTTGCTACGTTGTGTTTTGATCACATTATCATCCATGCACACTTAAGTTTTCCATGCTTGTTGGCAGTTTGAATCACAATCACATTGAAAATGTTTTTTTTTGCCTGCACTGTGTTGGTCATCCCAGTATCCTAGCTACACACTTTATGTTTGAAATGCTTGAGGGCAGCTTGAAGTGAAAATATGTGAATCTGTATTTTTTTTGCAACATTGTGATGGATATCACATTATCCTACTTGCACACAGATGGCTGAACTGCTTAGGGCCAGTTTGAAGTGCAGTCACATTGAAAATGTATATATTATTGCTACGTTGTGTTTTGATCACATTATCATCCATGCACACTTAAGTGGTTCCATGCTTGTTGGAAGTATGCATAACAATCACATTGAAAATGTTTTTTTTTGCCTGCACTGTCCTGTTCATCCCAGTATTCTAGCTACACAATTTATGTTTTAAATGCTTGTGGGCAGCTTGAAGTGAAAACATATGTGAATCTGTATTTTTTTTGCAACATTGTGATGGATATCACATTATACTACTTGCACACAGATGGCTGAACTGCTTAGGGCCAGTTTGAAGTTCAGGCAAATTGAAAATGTATGGTTCTTTGCTACGTTGTGTTTTGATCACATTATCATCCATGCACACTTAAGTTTTCCATGCTTGTTGGCAGTTTGAATCACAATCACATTGAAAATGTTTTTTTTTGCCTGCACTGTGTTGGTCATCCCAGTATCCTAGCTACACACTTTATGTTTGAAATGCTTGTGGGCAGCTTGAAGTGAAAATATGTGAATCTGTATTTTTTTTGCAACATTGTGATGGATATCACATTATCCTACTTGCACACAGATGGCTGAACTGCTTAGGGCCAGTTTGAAGTGCAGTCACATTTAAAATGTATATATTATTGCTACGTTGTGTTTTGATCACATTATCATCCATGCACACTTAAGTGGTTCCATGCTTGTTGGAAGTATGCATAACAATCACATTGAAAATGTTTTTTTTTTGCCTGCACTGTCCTGTTCATCCCAGTATTCTAGCTACACAATTTATGTTTTAAATGCTTGTGGGCAGCTTGAAGTGAAAACATATGTGAATCTGTATTTTTTTTGCAACATTGTGATGGATATCACATTATACTACTTGCACACAGATGGCTGAACTGCTTAGGGCCAGTTTGAAGTTCAGTCAAATTGAAAATGTATGGTTCTTTGCTACGTTGTGTTTTGATCACATTATCATCCATGCACACTTAAGTTTTCCATGCTTGTTGGCAGTTTGAATCACAATCACATTGAAAATGTTTTTTTTGCCTGCACTGTGTTGGTCATCCCAGTATCCTAGCTACACACTTTATGTTTGAAATGCTTGAGGGCAGCTTGAAGTGAAAATATGTGAATCTGTATTTTTTTGCAACATTGTGATGGATATCACATTATCCTACTTGCACACAGATGGCTGAACTGCTTAGGGCCAGTTTGAAGTGCAGTCACATTTAAAATGTATATATTATTGCTACGTTGTGTTTTGATCACATTATCATCCATGCACACTTAAGTGGTTCCGTGCTTGTTGGAAGTATGCATAACAATCACATTGAAAATGTTTTTTTTTTGCCTGCACTGTCCTGTTCATCCCAGTATTCTAGCTACACAATTTATGTTTTAAATGCTTGTGGGCAGCTTGAAGTGAAAACATATGTGAATCTGTATTTTTTTGCAACATTGTGATGGATATCACATTATACTACTTGCACACAGATGGCTGAACTGCTTAGGGCCAGTTTGAAGTTCAGTCAAATTGAAAATGTATGGTTCTTTGCTACGTTGTGTTTTGATCACATTATCATCCATGCACACTTAAGTTTTCCATGCTTGTTGGCAGTTTGAATCACAATCACATTGAAAATGTTTTTTTTTTGCCTGCACTGTGTTGGTCATCCCAGTATCCTAGCTACACACTTTATGTTTGAAATGCTTGAGGGCAGCTTGAAGTGAAAATATGTGAATCTGTATTTTTTTTGCAACATTGTGATGGATATCACATTATCCTACTTGCACACAGATGGCTGAACTGCTTAGGGCCAGTTTGAAGTGCAGTCACATTTAAAATGTATATATTATTGCTACGTTGTGTTTTGATCACATTATCATCCATGCACACTTAAGTGGTTCCATGCTTGTTGGAAGTATGCATAACAATCACATTGAAAATGTTTTTTTTTGCCTGCACTGTCCTGTTCATCCCAGTATTCTAGCTACACAATTTATGTTTTAAATGCTTGTGGGCAGCTTGAAGTGAAAACATATGTGAATCTGTATTTTTTTGCAACATTGTGATGGATATCACATTATACTACTTGCACACAGATGGCTGAACTGCTTAGGGCCAGTTTGAAGTTCAGTCAAATTGAAAATGTATGGTTCTTTGCTACGTTGTGTTTTGATCACATTATCATCCATGCACACTTAAGTTTTCCATGCTTGTTGGCAGTTTGAATCACAATCACATTGAAAATGTTTTTTTTTTGCCTGCACTGTGTTGGTCATCCCAGTATCCTAGCTACACACTTTATGTTTGAAATGCTTGAGGGCAGCTTGAAGTGAAAATATGTGAATCTGTATTTTTTTTGCAACATTGTGATGGATATCACATTATCCTACTTGCACACAGATGGCTGAACTGCTTAGGGCCAGTTTGAAGTGCAGTCACATTGAAAATGTATATATTATTGCTACGTTGTGTTTTGATCACATTATCATCCATGCACACTTAAGTGGTTCCATGCTTGTTGGAAGTATGCATAACAATCACATTGAAAATGTTTTTTTTTGCCTGCACTGTCCTGTTCATCCCAGTATTCTAGCTACACAATTTATGTTTTAAATGCTTGTGGGCAGCTTGAAGTGAAAACATATGTGAATCTGTATTTTTTTTGCAACATTGTGATGGATATCACATTATACTACTTGCACACAGATGGCTGAACTGCTTAGGGCCAGTTTGAAGTTCAGGCAAATTGAAAATGTATGGTTCTTTGCTACGTTGTGTTTTGATCACATTATCATCCATGCACACTTAAGTTTTCCATGCTTGTTGGCAGTTTGAATCACAATCACATTGAAAATGTTTTTTTTTGCCTGCACTGTGTTGGTCATCCCAGTATCCTAGCTACACACTTTATGTTTGAAATGCTTGTGGGCAGCTTGAAGTGAAAATATGTGAATCTGTATTTTTTTTGCAACATTGTGATGGATATCACATTATCCTACTTGCACACAGATGGCTGAACTGCTTAGGGCCAGTTTGAAGTGCAGTCACATTTAAAATGTATATATTATTGCTACGTTGTGTTTTGATCACATTATCATCCATGCACACTTAAGTGGTTCCATGCTTGTTGGAAGTATGCATAACAATCACATTGAAAATGTTTTTTTTTTGCCTGCACTGTCCTGTTCATCCCAGTATTCTAGCTACACAATTTATGTTTTAAATGCTTGTGGGCAGCTTGAAGTGAAAACATATGTGAATCTGTATTTTTTTTGCAACATTGTGATGGATATCACATTATACTACTTGCACACAGATGGCTGAACTGCTTAGGGCCAGTTTGAAGTTCAGTCAAATTGAAAATGTATGGTTCTTTGCTACGTTGTGTTTTGATCACATTATCATCCATGCACACTTAAGTTTTCCATGCTTGTTGGCAGTTTGAATCACAATCACATTGAAAATGTTTTTTTTGCCTGCACTGTGTTGGTCATCCCAGTATCCTAGCTACACACTTTATGTTTGAAATGCTTGAGGGCAGCTTGAAGTGAAAATATGTGAATCTGTATTTTTTTGCAACATTGTGATGGATATCACATTATCCTACTTGCACACAGATGGCTGAACTGCTTAGGGCCAGTTTGAAGTGCAGTCACATTTAAAATGTATATATTATTGCTACGTTGTGTTTTGATCACATTATCATCCATGCACACTTAAGTGGTTCCATGCTTGTTGGAAGTATGCATAACAATCACATTGAAAATGTTTTTTTTTTTGCCTGCACTGTCCTGTTCATCCCAGTATTCTAGCTACACAATTTATGTTTTAAATGCTTGTGGGCAGCTTGAAGTGAAAACATATGTGAATCTGTATTTTTTTGCAACATTGTGATGGATATCACATTATACTACTTGCACACAGATGGCTGAACTGCTTAGGGCCAGTTTGAAGTTCAGTCAAATTGAAAATGTATGGTTCTTTGCTACGTTGTGTTTTGATCACATTATCATCCATGCACACTTAAGTTTTCCATGCTTGTTGGCAGTTTGAATCACAATCACATTGAAAATGTTTTTTTTTGCCTGCACTGTGTTGGTCATCCCAGTATCCTAGCTACACACTTTATGTTTGAAATGCTTGAGGGCAGCTTGAAGTGAAAATATGTGAATCTGTATTTTTTTTGCAACATTGTGATGGATATCACATTATCCTACTTGCACACAGATGGCTGAACTGCTTAGGGCCAGTTTGAAGTGCAGTCACATTTAAAATGTATATATTATTGCTACGTTGTGTTTTGATCACATTATCATCCATGCACACTTAAGTGGTTCCATGCTTGTTGGAAGTATGCATAACAATCACATTGAAAATGTTTTTTTTTGCCTGCACTGTCCTGTTCATCCCAGTATTCTAGCTACACAATTTATGTTTTAAATGCTTGTGGGCAGCTTGAAGTGAAAACATATGTGAATCTGTATTTTTTTGCAACATTGTGATGGATATCACATTATACTACTTGCACACAGATGGCTGAACTGCTTAGGGCCAGTTTGAAGTTCAGTCAAATTGAAAATGTATGGTTCTTTGCTACGTTGTGTTTTGATCACATTATCATCCATGCACACTTAAGTTTTCCATGCTTGTTGGCAGTTTGAATCACAATCACATTGAAAATGTTTTTTTTTGCCTGCACTGTGTTGGTCATCCCAGTATCCTAGCTACACACTTTATGTTTGAAATGCTTGAGGGCAGCTTGAAGTGAAAATATGTGAATCTGTATTTTTTTTGCAACATTGTGATGGATATCACATTATCCTACTTGCACACAGATGGCTGAACTGCTTAGGGCCAGTTTGAAGTGCAGTCACATTTAAAATGTATATATTATTGCTACGTTGTGTTTTGATCACATTATCATCCATGCACACTTAAGTGGTTCCATGCTTGTTGGAAGTATGCATAACAATCACATTGAAAATGTTTTTTTTTGCCTGCACTGTCCTGTTCATCCCAGTATTCTAGCTACACAATTTATGTTTTAAATGCTTGTGGGCAGCTTGAAGTGAAAACATATGTGAATCTGTATTTTTTTTGCAACATTGTGATGGATATCACATTATACTACTTGCACACAGATGGCTGAACTGCTTAGGGCCAGTTTGAAGTTCAGTCAAATTGAAAATGTATGGTTCTTTGCTACGTTGTGTTTTGATCACATTATCATCCATGCACACTTAAGTTTTCCATGCTTGTTGGCAGTTTGAATCACAATCACATTGAAAATGTTTTTTTTTGCCTGCACTGTGTTGGTCATCCCAGTATCCTAGCTACACACTTTATGTTTGAAATGCTTGTGGGCAGCTTGAAGTGAAAATATGTGAATCTGTATTTTTTTTGCAACATTGTGATGGATATCACATTATCCTACTTGCACACAGATGGCTGAACTGCTTAGGGCCAGTTTGAAGTGCAGTCACATTTAAAATGTATATATTATTGCTACGTTGTGTTTTGATCACATTATCATCCATGCACACTTAAGTGGTTCCATGCTTGTTGGAAGTATGCATAACAATCACATTGAAAATGTTTTTTTTTTGCCTGCACTGTCCTGTTCATCCCAGTATTCTAGCTACACAATTTATGTTTTAAATGCTTGTGGGCAGCTTGAAGTGAAAACATATGTGAATCTGTATTTTTTTTGCAACATTGTGATGGATATCACATTATACTACTTGCACACAGATGGCTGAACTGCTTAGGGCCAGTTTGAAGTTCAGTCAAATTGAAAATGTATGGTTCTTTGCTACGTTGTGTTTTGATCACATTATCATCCATGCACACTTAAGTTTTCCATGCTTGTTGGCAGTTTGAATCACAATCACATTGAAAATGTTTTTTTTGCCTGCACTGTGTTGGTCATCCCAGTATCCTAGCTACACACTTTATGTTTGAAATGCTTGAGGGCAGCTTGAAGTGAAAATATGTGAATCTGTATTTTTTTGCAACATTGTGATGGATATCACATTATCCTACTTGCACACAGATGGCTGAACTGCTTAGGGCCAGTTTGAAGTGCAGTCACATTTAAAATGTATATATTATTGCTACGTTGTGTTTTGATCACATTATCATCCATGCACACTTAAGTGGTTCCATGCTTGTTGGAAGTATGCATAACAATCACATTGAAAATGTTTTTTTTTTTGCCTGCACTGTCCTGTTCATCCCAGTATTCTAGCTACACAATTTATGTTTTAAATGCTTGTGGGCAGCTTGAAGTGAAAACATATGTGAATCTGTATTTTTTTGCAACATTGTGATGGATATCACATTATACTACTTGCACACAGATGGCTGAACTGCTTAGGGCCAGTTTGAAGTTCAGTCAAATTGAAAATGTATGGTTCTTTGCTACGTTGTGTTTTGATCACATTATCATCCATGCACACTTAAGTTTTCCATGCTTGTTGGCAGTTTGAATCACAATCACATTGAAAATGTTTTTTTTTGCCTGCACTGTGTTAGTCATCCCAGTATCCTAGCTACACACTTTATGTTTGAAATGCTTGAGGGCAGCTTGAAGTGAAAATATGTGAATCTGTATTTTTTTTGCAACATTGTGATGGATATCACATTATCCTACTTGCACACAGATGGCTGAACTGCTTAGGGCCAGTTTGAAGTGCAGTCACATTTAAAATGTATATATTATTGCTACGTTGTGTTTTGATCACATTATCATCCATGCACACTTAAGTGGTTCCATGCTTGTTGGAAGTATGCATAACAATCACATTGAAAATGTTTTTTTTTGCCTGCACTGTCCTGTTCATCCCAGTATTCTAGCTACACAATTTATGTTTTAAATGCTTGTGGGCAGCTTGAAGTGAAAACATATGTGAATCTGTATTTTTTGCAACATTGTGATGGATATCACATTATACTACTTGCACACAGATGGCTGAACTGCTTAGGGCCAGTTTGAAGTTCAGTCAAATTGAAAATGTATGGTTCTTTGCTACGTTGTGTTTTGATCACATTATCATCCATGCACACTTAAGTTTTCCATGCTTGTTGGCAGTTTGAATCACAATCACATTGAAAATGTTTTTTTTTGCCTGCACTGTGTTGGTCATCCCAGTATCCTAGCTACACACTTTATGTTTGAAATGCTTGAGGGCAGCTTGAAGTGAAAATATGTGAATCTGTATTTTTTTTGCAACATTGTGATGGATATCACATTATCCTACTTGCACACAGATGGCTGAACTGCTTAGGGCCAGTTTGAAGTGCAGTCACATTTAAAATGTATATATTATTGCTACGTTGTGTTTTGATCACATTATCATCCATGCACACTTAAGTGGTTCCATGCTTGTTGGAAGTATGCATAACAATCACATTGAAAATGTTTTTTTTTGCCTGCACTGTCCTGTTCATCCCAGTATTCTAGCTACACAATTTATGTTTTAAATGCTTGTGGGCAGCTTGAAGTGAAAACATATGTGAATCTGTATTTTTTTTGCAACATTGTGATGGATATCACATTATACTACTTGCACACAGATGGCTGAACTGCTTAGGGCCAGTTTGAAGTTCAGTCAAATTGAAAATGTATGGTTCTTTGCTACGTTGTGTTTTGATCACATTATCATCCATGCACACTTAAGTTTTCCATGCTTGTTGGCAGTTTGAATCACAATCACATTGAAAATGTTTTTTTTGCCTGCACTGTGTTGGTCATCCCAGTATCCTAGCTACACACTTTATGTTTGAAATGCTTGAGGGCAGCTTGAAGTGAAAATATGTGAATCTGTATTTTTTTGCAACATTGTGATGGATATCACATTATCCTACTTGCACACAGATGGCTGAACTGCTTAGGGCCAGTTTGAAGTGCAGTCACATTTAAAATGTATATATTATTGCTACGTTGTGTTTTGATCACATTATCATCCATGCACACTTAAGTGGTTCCATGCTTGTTGGAAGTATGCATAACAATCACATTGAAAATGTTTTTTTTTTGCCTGCACTGTCCTGTTCATCCCAGTATTCTAGCTACACAATTTATGTTTTAAATGCTTGTGGGCAGCTTGAAGTGAAAACATATGTGAATCTGTATTTTTTTGCAACATTGTGATGGATATCACATTATACTACTTGCACACAGATGGCTGAACTGCTTAGGGCCAGTTTGAAGTTCAGTCAAATTGAAAATGTATGGTTCTTTGCTACGTTGTGTTTTGATCACATTATCATCCATGCACACTTAAGTTTTCCATGCTTGTTGGCAGTTTGAATCACAATCACATTGAAAATGTTTTTTTTTGCCTGCACTGTGTTGGTCATCCCAGTATCCTAGCTACACACTTTATGTTTGAAATGCTTGAGGGCAGCTTGAAGTGAAAATATGTGAATCTGTATTTTTTTTGCAACATTGTGATGGATATCACATTATCCTACTTGCACACAGATGGCTGAACTGCTTAGGGCCAGTTTGAAGTGCAGTCACATTTAAAATGTATATATTATTGCTACGTTGTGTTTTGATCACATTATCATCCATGCACACTTAAGTGGTTCCATGCTTGTTGGAAGTATGCATAACAATCACATTGAAAATGTTTTTTTTTGCCTGCACTGTCCTGTTCATCCCAGTATTCTAGCTACACAATTTATGTTTTAAATGCTTGTGGGCAGCTTGAAGTGAAAACATATGTGAATCTGTATTTTTTTGCAACATTGTGATGGATATCACATTATACTACTTGCACACAGATGGCTGAACTGCTTAGGGCCAGTTTGAAGTTCAGTCAAATTGAAAATGTATGGTTCTTTGCTACGTTGTGTTTTGATCACATTATCATCCATGCACACTTAAGTTTTCCATGCTTGTTGGCAGTTTGAATCACAATCACATTGAAAATGTTTTTTTTTTGCCTGCACTGTGTTGGTCATCCCAGTATCCTAGCTACACACTTTATGTTTGAAATGCTTGAGGGCAGCTTGAAGTGAAAATATGTGAATCTGTATTTTTTTTGCAACATTGTGATGGATATCACATTATCCTACTTGCACACAGATGGCTGAACTGCTTAGGGCCAGTTTGAAGTGCAGTCACATTGAAAATGTATATATTATTGCTACGTTGTGTTTTGATCACATTATCATCCATGCACACTTAAGTGGTTCCATGCTTGTTGGAAGTATGCATAACAATCACATTGAAAATGTTTTTTTTTGCCTGCACTGTCCTGTTCATCCCAGTATTCTAGCTACACAATTTATGTTTTAAATGCTTGTGGGCAGCTTGAAGTGAAAACATATGTGAATCTGTATTTTTTTTGCAACATTGTGATGGATATCACATTATACTACTTGCACACAGATGGCTGAACTGCTTAGGGCCAGTTTGAAGTTCAGGCAAATTGAAAATGTATGGTTCTTTGCTACGTTGTGTTTTGATCACATTATCATCCATGCACACTTAAGTTTTCCATGCTTGTTGGCAGTTTGAATCACAATCACATTGAAAATGTTTTTTTTTGCCTGCACTGTGTTGGTCATCCCAGTATCCTAGCTACACACTTTATGTTTGAAATGCTTGTGGGCAGCTTGAAGTGAAAATATGTGAATCTGTATTTTTTTTGCAACATTGTGATGGATATCACATTATCCTACTTGCACACAGATGGCTGAACTGCTTAGGGCCAGTTTGAAGTGCAGTCACATTTAAAATGTATATATTATTGCTACGTTGTGTTTTGATCACATTATCATCCATGCACACTTAAGTGGTTCCATGCTTGTTGGAAGTATGCATAACAATCACATTGAAAATGTTTTTTTTTTGCCTGCACTGTCCTGTTCATCCCAGTATTCTAGCTACACAATTTATGTTTTAAATGCTTGTGGGCAGCTTGAAGTGAAAACATATGTGAATCTGTATTTTTTTTGCAACATTGTGATGGATATCACATTATACTACTTGCACACAGATGGCTGAACTGCTTAGGGCCAGTTTGAAGTTCAGTCAAATTGAAAATGTATGGTTCTTTGCTACGTTGTGTTTTGATCACATTATCATCCATGCACACTTAAGTTTTCCATGCTTGTTGGCAGTTTGAATCACAATCACATTGAAAATGTTTTTTTTGCCTGCACTGTGTTGGTCATCCCAGTATCCTAGCTACACACTTTATGTTTGAAATGCTTGAGGGCAGCTTGAAGTGAAAATATGTGAATCTGTATTTTTTTGCAACATTGTGATGGATATCACATTATCCTACTTGCACACAGATGGCTGAACTGCTTAGGGCCAGTTTGAAGTGCAGTCACATTTAAAATGTATATATTATTGCTACGTTGTGTTTTGATCACATTATCATCCATGCACACTTAAGTGGTTCCATGCTTGTTGGAAGTATGCATAACAATCACATTGAAAATGTTTTTTTTTTTGCCTGCACTGTCCTGTTCATCCCAGTATTCTAGCTACACAATTTATGTTTTAAATGCTTGTGGGCAGCTTGAAGTGAAAACATATGTGAATCTGTATTTTTTTGCAACATTGTGATGGATATCACATTATACTACTTGCACACAGATGGCTGAACTGCTTAGGGCCAGTTTGAAGTTCAGTCAAATTGAAAATGTATGGTTCTTTGCTACGTTGTGTTTTGATCACATTATCATCCATGCACACTTAAGTTTTCCATGCTTGTTGGCAGTTTGAATCACAATCACATTGAAAATGTTTTTTTTTGCCTGCACTGTGTTGGTCATCCCAGTATCCTAGCTACACACTTTATGTTTGAAATGCTTGAGGGCAGCTTGAAGTGAAAATATGTGAATCTGTATTTTTTTTGCAACATTGTGATGGATATCACATTATCCTACTTGCACACAGATGGCTGAACTGCTTAGGGCCAGTTTGAAGTGCAGTCACATTTAAAATGTATATATTATTGCTACGTTGTGTTTTGATCACATTATCATCCATGCACACTTAAGTGGTTCCATGCTTGTTGGAAGTATGCATAACAATCACATTGAAAATGTTTTTTTTTGCCTGCACTGTCCTGTTCATCCCAGTATTCTAGCTACACAATTTATGTTTTAAATGCTTGTGGGCAGCTTGAAGTGAAAACATATGTGAATCTGTATTTTTTTGCAACATTGTGATGGATATCACATTATACTACTTGCACACAGATGGCTGAACTGCTTAGGGCCAGTTTGAAGTTCAGTCAAATTGAAAATGTATGGTTCTTTGCTACGTTGTGTTTTGATCACATTATCATCCATGCACACTTAAGTTTTCCATGCTTGTTGGCAGTTTGAATCACAATCACATTGAAAATGTTTTTTTTTGCCTGCACTGTGTTGGTCATCCCAGTATCCTAGCTACACACTTTATGTTTGAAATGCTTGAGGGCAGCTTGAAGTGAAAATATGTGAATCTGTATTTTTTTTGCAACATTGTGATGGATATCACATTATCCTACTTGCACACAGATGGCTGAACTGCTTAGGGCCAGTTTGAAGTGCAGTCACATTTAAAATGTATATATTATTGCTACGTTGTGTTTTGATCACATTATCATCCATGCACACTTAAGTGGTTCCATGCTTGTTGGAAGTATGCATAACAATCACATTGAAAATGTTTTTTTTTGCCTGCACTGTCCTGTTCATCCCAGTATTCTAGCTACACAATTTATGTTTTAAATGCTTGTGGGCAGCTTGAAGTGAAAACATATGTGAATCTGTATTTTTTTTGCAACATTGTGATGGATATCACATTATACTACTTGCACACAGATGGCTGAACTGCTTAGGGCCAGTTTGAAGTTCAGTCAAATTGAAAATGTATGGTTCTTTGCTACGTTGTGTTTTGATCACATTATCATCCATGCACACTTAAGTTTTCCATGCTTGTTGGCAGTTTGAATCACAATCACATTGAAAATGTTTTTTTTTGCCTGCACTGTGTTGGTCATCCCAGTATCCTAGCTACACACTTTATGTTTGAAATGCTTGTGGGCAGCTTGAAGTGAAAATATGTGAATCTGTATTTTTTTTGCAACATTGTGATGGATATCACATTATCCTACTTGCACACAGATGGCTGAACTGCTTAGGGCCAGTTTGAAGTGCAGTCACATTTAAAATGTATATATTATTGCTACGTTGTGTTTTGATCACATTATCATCCATGCACACTTAAGTGGTTCCATGCTTGTTGGAAGTATGCATAACAATCACATTGAAAATGTTTTTTTTTTGCCTGCACTGTCCTGTTCATCCCAGTATTCTAGCTACACAATTTATGTTTTAAATGCTTGTGGGCAGCTTGAAGTGAAAACATATGTGAATCTGTATTTTTTTTGCAACATTGTGATGGATATCACATTATACTACTTGCACACAGATGGCTGAACTGCTTAGGGCCAGTTTGAAGTTCAGTCAAATTGAAAATGTATGGTTCTTTGCTACGTTGTGTTTTGATCACATTATCATCCATGCACACTTAAGTTTTCCATGCTTGTTGGCAGTTTGAATCACAATCACATTGAAAATGTTTTTTTTGCCTGCACTGTGTTGGTCATCCCAGTATCCTAGCTACACACTTTATGTTTGAAATGCTTGAGGGCAGCTTGAAGTGAAAATATGTGAATCTGTATTTTTTTGCAACATTGTGATGGATATCACATTATCCTACTTGCACACAGATGGCTGAACTGCTTAGGGCCAGTTTGAAGTGCAGTCACATTTAAAATGTATATATTATTGCTACGTTGTGTTTTGATCACATTATCATCCATGCACACTTAAGTGGTTCCATGCTTGTTGGAAGTATGCATAACAATCACATTGAAAATGTTTTTTTTTTGCCTGCACTGTCCTGTTCATCCCAGTATTCTAGCTACACAATTTATGTTTTAAATGCTTGTGGGCAGCTTGAAGTGAAAACATATGTGAATCTGTATTTTTTTGCAACATTGTGATGGATATCACATTATACTACTTGCACACAGATGGCTGAACTGCTTAGGGCCAGTTTGAAGTTCAGTCAAATTGAAAATGTATGGTTCTTTGCTACGTTGTGTTTTGATCACATTATCATCCATGCACACTTAAGTTTTCCATGCTTGTTGGCAGTTTGAATCACAATCACATTGAAAATGTTTTTTTTTGCCTGCACTGTGTTAGTCATCCCAGTATCCTAGCTACACACTTTATGTTTGAAATGCTTGAGGGCAGCTTGAAGTGAAAATATGTGAATCTGTATTTTTTTTGCAACATTGTGATGGATATCACATTATCCTACTTGCACACAGATGGCTGAACTGCTTAGGGCCAGTTTGAAGTGCAGTCACATTTAAAATGTATATATTATTGCTACGTTGTGTTTTGATCACATTATCATCCATGCACACTTAAGTGGTTCCATGCTTGTTGGAAGTATGCATAACAATCACATTGAAAATGTTTTTTTTTGCCTGCACTGTCCTGTTCATCCCAGTATTCTAGCTACACAATTTATGTTTTAAATGCTTGTGGGCAGCTTGAAGTGAAAACATATGTGAATCTGTATTTTTTGCAACATTGTGATGGATATCACATTATACTACTTGCACACAGATGGCTGAACTGCTTAGGGCCAGTTTGAAGTTCAGTCAAATTGAAAATGTATGGTTCTTTGCTACGTTGTGTTTTGATCACATTATCATCCATGCACACTTAAGTTTTCCATGCTTGTTGGCAGTTTGAATCACAATCACATTGAAAATGTTTTTTTTTGCCTGCACTGTGTTGGTCATCCCAGTATCCTAGCTACACACTTTATGTTTGAAATGCTTGAGGGCAGCTTGAAGTGAAAATATGTGAATCTGTATTTTTTTTGCAACATTGTGATGGATATCACATTATCCTACTTGCACACAGATGGCTGAACTGCTTAGGGCCAGTTTGAAGTGCAGTCACATTTAAAATGTATATATTATTGCTACGTTGTGTTTTGATCACATTATCATCCATGCACACTTAAGTGGTTCCATGCTTGTTGGAAGTATGCATAACAATCACATTGAAAATGTTTTTTTTTGCCTGCACTGTCCTGTTCATCCCAGTATTCTAGCTACACAATTTATGTTTTAAATGCTTGTGGGCAGCTTGAAGTGAAAACATATGTGAATCTGTATTTTTTTTGCAACATTGTGATGGATATCACATTATACTACTTGCACACAGATGGCTGAACTGCTTAGGGCCAGTTTGAAGTTCAGTCAAATTGAAAATGTATGGTTCTTTGCTACGTTGTGTTTTGATCACATTATCATCCATGCACACTTAAGTTTTCCATGCTTGTTGGCAGTTTGAATCACAATCACATTGAAAATGTTTTTTTTTGCCTGCACTGTGTTGGTCATCCCAGTATCCTAGCTACACACTTTATGTTTGAAATGCTTGAGGGCAGCTTGAAGTGAAAATATGTGAATCTGTATTTTTTTGCAACATTGTGATGGATATCACATTATCCTACTTGCACACAGATGGCTGAACTGCTTAGGGCCAGTTTGAAGTGCAGTCACATTTAAAATGTATATATTATTGCTACGTTGTGTTTTGATCACATTATCATCCATGCACACTTAAGTGGTTCCATGCTTGTTGGAAGTATGCATAACAATCACATTGAAAATGTTTTTTTTTGCCTGCACTGTCCTGTTCATCCCAGTATTCTAGCTACACAATTTATGTTTTAAATGCTTGTGGGCAGCTTGAAGTGAAAACATATGTGAATCTGTATTTTTTTTGCAACATTGTGATGGATATCACATTATACTACTTGCACACAGATGGCTGAACTGCTTAGGGCCAGTTTGAAGTTCAGTCAAATTGAAAATGTATGGTTCTTTGCTACGTTGTGTTTTGATCACATTATCATCCATGCACACTTAAGTTTTCCATGCTTGTTGGCAGTTTGAATCACAATCACATTGAAAATGTTTTTTTTGCCTGCACTGTGTTGGTCATCCCAGTATCCTAGCTACACACTTTATGTTTGAAATGCTTGAGGGCAGCTTGAAGTGAAAATATGTGAATCTGTATTTTTTTTGCAACATTGTGATGGATATCACATTATCCTACTTGCACACAGATGGCTGAACTGCTTAGGGCCAGTTTGAAGTGCAGTCACATTTAAAATGTATATATTATTGCTACGTTGTGTTTTGATCACATTATCATCCATGCACACTTAAGTGGTTCCATGCTTGTTGGAAGTATGCATAACAATCACATTGAAAATGTTTTTTTTTGCCTGCACTGTCCTGTTCATCCCAGTATTCTAGCTACACAATTTATGTTTTAAATGCTTGTGGGCAGCTTGAAGTGAAAACATATGTGAATCTGTATTTTTTTTGCAACATTGTGATGGATATCACATTATACTACTTGCACACAGATGGCTGAACTGCTTAGGGCCAGTTTGAAGTTCAGTCAAATTGAAAATGTATGGTTCTTTGCTACGTTGTGTTTTGATCACATTATCATCCATGCACACTTAAGTTTTCCATGCTTGTTGGCAGTTTGAATCACAATCACATTGAAAATGTTTTTTTTTGCCTGCACTGTGTTGGTCATCCCAGTATCCTAGCTACACACTTTATGTTTGAAATGCTTGAGGGCAGCTTGAAGTGAAAATATGTGAATCTGTATTTTTTTTGCAACATTGTGATGGATATCACATTATCCTACTTGTACACAGATGGCTGAACTGCTTAGGGCCAGTTTGAAGTGCAGTCACATTGAAAATGTATATATTATTGCTACGTTGTGTTTTGATCACATTATCATCCATGCACACTTAAGTTTTCCATGCTTGTTGGCAGTTTGAATCACAATCACACTGAAAATGTTTTTTTTTGCCTGCACTGTGTTGGTCATCCCAGTATCCTAGCTACACACTTTATGTTTGAAATGCTTGTGGCCATATTGAAGTGAAAATATATGAAACTGTATTTTTTTTGCTACATTGTGATGGATATCACATTATCCTACTTGCACACTGATGGCAGCAATGCTTAGGGCCAATTTGAAGTGCAGGCACATTGAAAAGGTATGGTTTTTTGCTACATTGTGATTTGATCACATTATTATCCATGCACACTTAAGTTTTCCATGCTTGTGGGCAGTTTGAATAACTTGCACCCTGAAATGCTTAGGGGAAGTATGACAATGTTTTTTTTTGCTTCATTGTGATGGATATCACATTATCATACTGGCACACAGATGGCTGAAATGCTTAGGGCCAGTTTGAAGTGCAGTCACATTGAAAATGTATGGTTTGTTGCTTCATTGTGTTTTTGAACTCAGTATCAGACATGCACACTGTGGCCTGAATTGGTGGTGGGTATGTTGAAATGCAATCAAAGTGAAAATGTTTTTTGGGCTCCATTGGTTTATTGAGCACAGTAACCTAGCTGCACACTGTTGGCTGAAATGCGTAGGTCCAGTTTGAAGTGAAAAAAACATGAATTTTTTTTGGCTTCAATTTGATGTTGATCACATTATCCTACCTGCAACTAAAGTATTATAATGCTTAGGGGAAGTTTGAATTGCATACATATTGAAACTGTATTTTTTTTGCTACATTGTGTTGGATATCGCAGTCTCCTACTTGCACACTTCTGGCTGATATGCTAAGGGGTAGTTTGAAGTGAAATCTCATTGAAACTGTATGTTTTTTGCTACATTGTGTTTTGATCAGATTATCATACATGCACACTGATGTTTTGCCATGCTTGTTGGCAGTTTGAATAACAATCACAATGAAAAAGTATTTTTTTTGCCTGCACTGTGTTCGTCATCCCAGTATCCTAGCTACACACTTTATGTATGAAATGCTTGTGGGCAGATTGAATTGCACTTATATTTGACTTGAGTATTTATTTTGCTTCTTTGTGATGGATATCACATTATCCTACTTGCACACAGATGGCTGAAATGCTTAGGGACATTTTGAAGTGAAGTCACAGTGAAAATGTATTTGTTTTGCTGCATTATTTTTGTGATCCCAGTATCCTTGCTGCACACTTATGTCTGAAATGCTTATGGGCATTTTGAATTACAATCATGTTTTTGGAATTTACTGTCGCTTTTATTATTTTTGCTATTTCTTTTACAATGCTGATTTGTGCATGCTGTCGGCACCAATGACACCTTCATCCTATATAATCGATCTTTGGTATGCCCTCCTCACATACTTCTCTTTACATTTCTCTGTATCCCAACTACTTACATTATACGTATTAATTGTTTGTATCTCTTTGCTTTCCTAGATTAAGATGAGTGCAGGCTCAAGCGCATCATTTCGCTCCCGCCATCAGGCTTCACATGATGCTGATGAATTTATGGACATTTCCAAGGTGTGCCACTGTGGCCTGAGTTCGCCATTGATGACATCTAGGACCCCTACCAACCCCGGCAGGCGATTTTGGGGTTGTCCTGCTCGCGGCAAAAAATGTGATTTCTTCGTCTGGAAAGACCCACAGCCGGTCAATGCTGCGACAGCTAGAGGTGCCGGGGCACGAGGAGATATTTCTGCAGTTCCTTTGTCTGATAGGTACTTGTTAGAGATAGATGGGAGGTTGGATCAGGTAGTAGGAGTACTTGGGAGAATAACATTTTTGTTGTGTTGTCTGGTAGTTCTAATGGTTTTAGGGTTAGTGTTGATGTATTTAAAGATCGACTGATTGGCATGTATGATACGCTATGCGCAGTATGTAACTCAACATTGTCTGTTAAGCTTTTTGTGTATTGTGGTCGACAACAGTATTGTCAGTATATGCTTTGTGTTTTTATTGGTTTATGTATTCATTTTTTAAGCAGATACAGTGTGTTTTTATTGAGGCTGTCACTGTTTTGCAAAATAAGAATGTAATTTTCAGAAATCATTGTGGTTGTGCTCACTCGCCTCTTGCTGCACACTAATTTCGTATCTGAATCTGTTCATTTTGGGTTGCATCCCGGATGAATCATTATTTTTTTGCTTCATGGGGGGGTGAACTTAACCTATACTCACCCCCTCCCTACCATACTCTACTTTCCCACTTTCCCTCATCAACTTTCCCAACCCAAAAGAACACAAGAAAGTTGGTTGGGACCCACCATCCACTACCATATCCACTTTCCCCACTAACTTTCCTATCAAAAGAACACAAAACTATCTTTTTCTCTCTCCAAGATTCCTCCATCCCTCAACTTTCCCAATTCCCCCTTCCACACAAAAGAACATGCCCTAAGCCATCCAAACCAAAAGAATTCCCCCCCTGTTCAGAAAAGAAGGCAAATCCTCAAAGATCCCCTTTTCACTTTCCGGACACAAGATAATGGCAGCCTGCCGTTTCTGCAGCAGTCCATTAACAAATATCCTCTCTTCTCCTCCTCATCCAACGGGTTTCTTGGATGCCCAACTCCCAAAACCACCAGAAACATCAGAAGCAAAGAATCCGGTGATCACCCAGCAGGGGCAACAAGAACAAGGACCTCTTCAACGTGTGGCTTTAGAGTTAGATGTGGGCTCTTCCCTGTGGATCCTTGGGCACCCTACATTGATTCTCGGAGCTTAGCGTCTCAGCTCTTTCCTGTCTCTCTCTTCCCTTATTTGGGTTCTTAAGTTCACCCTTGTTGAATTCTACTTCTTGCTTGCTTTTGTTGGAGCCACAAGTATGTTTTCTTACGCTGCTAGTTTTTTTCTTTCAACTCTCATAAGAACTGTTTGAATGAATGCCAGCACATTTTAATAGGTGTTTGGAATTTTTTTTTGTATCTTGTTTTGTATCATGTTGAGATGATGATGCCATCAAATTGTGCCATGGAATTTTGGTTGCTTTTGTTCAAATTGGGTTACTTATGGGTAAAATTTCTGCAGATGCTATTAAGGCCTAGCTTAACACATAGTTCTGAAACCAGGGGTTCGTTTAATTTAGAACGAAACCAAGGTTTGTTTTCATACACCAGTTTCTCAGAATTTTTAAAAATCGGATTTTTTTTCCTAAACCCAAGTTTCTCTAAACCTCAGTTTCAAAATCTATATTCCGTTTCCCAAAGCCCAATTGTAGAAACTCTATTTTGATTTCCAAATATTGCCCAGTGTCATAAACTTAATTTAGGTTCCAAGCTCCCACTATACAACAACGGCTGTATTCTTAACAGAGCAGCAGTAGATTTGATGATCAGTATTTCTAATTCTAAATTTTGGGGGATGAAAGTTGTGTGTGTGTTTGAGTGGAAGGAGTTGAAAGGGAAATTTGCTAACTATGTGTACTGATTTATTTGTTAGTGTTTTGGAATGGTGGGTTATGCTTCAAATTAGAGAAATTAAATTTGTTAAGAAGTATAAGAAGTAGAGCCATTTGAGAGAAAAAGTTATTAAGTATGTGATTGTTGTGTAGTCATATTAGGGATAAAATATAATCACAATTGGCTATGGTAACAAGTAATAACTGTTTAACTATTTTAGAATGTGTTATACTACGGAAAAAAATCACAAAAGCTGATGGCACACTAGTAATTGTATAAGAAATTTCCCAAAAAAATAGATCCACCCAATGTTGCTTTTGAAAAACTTGTTGGTTAAGTTATTAAAGGTTGTATGAGCAAGTTGGATGACTGGTAGACATTATACCCATTTTGAATTGTCCAATTTTTTCACGGATTGATCTTTCATCATGATGATGTTGAGATCTCGGAGGATGTCATTAATAGAATCAAAAGCTATATGGTTGGGGGGATATAGCATCTGGAGTATAATGTGATCATAGAGCACTTGATGGATTTAAAACGATAGTTCTTTAAGATGAATATGAGACCAACATCGCTTTATGGGTCAAACTATTGTGAAATCGGAAAAATTATCCAAAAAATAAATGTCATCAAAATGAGAATGTTATGATGGATGAGTGAAAAATGCTAAGTGATTGGATAAGAATGAATGCATCTATAACAAGTCAGAGGTAGATGGCATCACTGGCAAAATGTTAGATAATCACATGGGTTTGTTTAGACAAGTGAAAATGTCTCCACAAAATCAGCCAGTTAGGAGAAGTGATAGATTGCAATTATTTAAACAGGGACAAGAGGAAGGGTTAAATGAACATGAGTGGAAGAAGTTGACAGGGGCATGCTAGTTGTTAATTTAACCAAGAGAATGCCCGTTAAAAGAACTGAATGGAAGAAAAGGACTCAAACAGCTGACCCCAAAAGTATGCAGTAAAGGCTTGTAGTGGTGATTGTATTTACATGTAACATTGATAGCCACATCTTCAAAATGTTTGACAAGGTCCAACCAGAATTGTCCACTTGGTCAGTCCGGTTCGGTAAAGAATAGGAAGAACGCAAAAAATCACTTGAAAGTTGAACTGGCCGATTCAATTGAAATGCATCTCAACTAGCACTCGAACTAGATTATTGAGAAATTTTCCAGGAGATACGTAAAAACTAAATAGAAGTTGATAGAATTGGGATTTGAATATGCGACAATAAGAAAATGTTAAAACTCTTTTTAGTCATACATGTTAACGATGAGATTTTATCTTGAACTTTGTTAAATAAAATTATTATTGTATATAAAATTCATATATTGCTAAAGATTATCTATTATAAATTAGAATGATTCGAACCATGTGGTTCAACACTTGATCCAAAAAAACGAAAATGCCTTTTTCTTTGGTTCAATTGCCAGTTGATCTATAAAAAACCAAAATGCCTTTTCTCTGGTTCAATTGCCGGTTTAGTCAAGATGATATTGTTATTTTCATCTTCTCTTAGTTAGAATATAAAAATAAAACTCTCAACTGTCACCAAAACTTTGGAAGTTTTGTGCAATAGCCAGGACACCATGGCAACTTCAAATCCACTATGCACTTTGAGAGTACAGTACGTAGGAATAATCAAAATAAACACAAAGATAGCAACACAAGAACCAAGCAAAGACACTCAAGACTTGGTAACACAGTTCGGTGCGCACACCTACATATGCGGGGCCACACCCAGAAAATCAGAATACTCCACTAAAATAATCAATGAGTACAATCACTAATTATCACGATTCTATTAGGAGGAACAACCTCCCCCTCAATACAAACCGTGATGGGTGGTCTCTACCAACACATGGAGTATTCTCGGCAAGCTCCCCTTGCCCGCAAGCTCCTCTTGCACAACCGACTAGATCAACTCCCTTGATCCTACGTGCGTAGCCGCCGGCCTCCTCCCGGAGTTCTTCAAAGAAACCGTCAAAAGTTGTGTCGCTTCGCCGCCAATCTCCGCAACCCTTTCAATCCTTCTCACCTCAATCATAGAGCGGTTAAGGAAGTTTTCTTCAATCAAATCTCAGAAGATTGGCCACACACAAAATAACTGAACCAAGATCAGAAATGGTTCAACCAAATATTCTAAAAATGGCAACAACAATAAGTGGGCGAGATTCTCTCCAACCGATTTTATAACAAATTCCGAGAGAATAAAAGCTTTCAAATATATCTTCAGCTCGCCCATAATCACAGCTACCTATACCAGAAAGCTTAGAAGAATCTGAAGGGAGATCTGAGGAATCCACCTTTAATAACCGCTGAAGACGTCATTCGATTCCAGCCTTTTGACACAGCATGTTGGACTTTATGTTGTATCATAACGTTCAACATATCATCCAACATTGTCACCAGACGAGATCTCTCATACCATATTTGCAGATTAATACCTTCAACCACATCATCAGCAAATCTTATGCGTACCAGCATCCAACAGAGTATCTGGAGAAGATCTAAACAATACGGCAAGATCTGAAATCATTCAGGTAAAAATATCTTCAACCGCACATATATTCAACCGCACATATCATTCAGTTATGAACCCAACCAGATTTTGTAACCACTATATCCGGTAAATAACTTCCTCTTTAATGCAGAATATCCGCCAATATTTCTAGGATCACTTCGGGTAAGGAATCCTATATTCAAGGAACCACCGAATCTATTTCGGGTAAAATGATTAAAACAAATCTCATGCGGATATTTTGCCCAAAGAATAAGGATCTATTTCTGGTAAATAGAACCAATAAATCTCAACAAATATTTCCTTCCATCAATGTAGGAACAAACCAAATTCCCAAATATTCCCAACAAACCTCCCTCAATTAAGGAACTAATTCGGGTAAGAAGGAGTATACAAATCTCACCAATATCTGGAATCAATCAAATCAGGAACCTCCGATATTTTAGGCTACAAATCAGATCTGAGATCACCACGACAGATTTGTAGACCACAGCAGCGTTTCTGTATACGAACAATTATTCCAGATCCCGAATGTTGAACATAATGTTGCAACATAATGTTCAACATTTTGCTCAACCTGCTCAAAAACAATCCAGATTCCACAAACTGAGCTCTCCAGATATAGTGCCACTAATGCCAACAAATATCAGCAGAAATTCAACCTTAACAATCTTCCCCTTTGGCATTATGTGGCACAACCCAAAACAAGCACCAACCAAGCACACATTCTCCCCCTTTGAGCCACAATAATCCAAACCACATTCTCCCCCTTACTAGAACAAACCAATCAGAGATCACCTCAGAAGAGAGCCAAAAATCAGAAAAAGTATGTCCTCACGACTCTAATACTTTTCAGATAGCCTCGTGTCTTAAAAAATTATTCTCCCCCTTTCTGGTTCTCTTATTAGAAAAAAAATTTCTCAGGCACAGCGGAAAGAGGGGAAGAACAAATACCTCACATCTGACAGTAGGGTGACGAATGAAATGATGTCCAGGGTAGAAGTCGAGCTCTGAGGGGCCGAAAAGTAGTTGGAGAATTGAAAACATCGACGGTGTTGACAGAAGGTACATGCGAAGATCCATTGGCACCGGCGGAGGAAGAGCAGTGAGCAGAACGACGAGATAGCACTCTAATAATTCTGGAGGAAGATTCATGAGACTTTGGCACAGATTGCTCACAGTGATTTTCGTGGGGAGATGTCGAGTCTGCTGTCATAACATCTGCAGCGACATTGTTCTGTGTTGTATCTAATGTTACAACATTAGTCACAACATGAAGAGTTTTCTCTGAAGCTGTAGTGTTCTTGCTGTATGATTCAGACTTTCTGACCCATTGCTTCTTCATCTTCATATCAGGGTGTCTAACATTTCTTCCTTCTGACCAATGTCGCATGCGGCTGAAGTAGTTTCTCTCAGTATGGCCTTTGAACTTGCAGTAACTGTACACAGAACGACCACCTTTTATACCTCTAATCTGCCTCTTCTTTTGATCATGGCCATTGTGTTGACCCATTCTTTCAAGTTCATTGGTAACTTGATTTCTTCTTTCAGCAGACACATTATAAAAAGCTCCTTTATTGAATCCCACTCCGGTGCGATCTCCAGAAATCTTACCCATGTTTAAGATATCATCCAGCTTTGCTTTTCCAGAATTCCACTTCTCCAATGTGCATTCAGCTTTCTCTGCCCTGAGAAGAACATTTCTGAAGTTTCTTTCCAATTCTCTACAGTTTCCCTCAGCTTTCAGACATTCGATTTTGACCTCCTCCTCTTTCTTCAGTCTATCATTCTCCTCCTTCAGGACTTTGTTGATATTACAGATTTGCATCCATTTCTCAAACATCATCTGGTATGCTGTACGGATATCATTGTCACTAACTTCCTCATCGCTGTCAGCTTCAGAATCTGATTCGGTTGTAGATGTTGTACATGATGTTGTACAAGATGTTGTACATAATGTTGTAACATTCTTTCCGACATTTGCAGTTTTGTTCTCTAATGTTATACTAGCTGTCGCAACATTAAGTCCAGCACAGCTAGGGGTGTACCCATCAGATTGATCATCAAGAATACCCGTAAAAGCCACATAGTTGCTGGTGTTGTCTTCATTTCCAGAACTATCTTCTGAATCTTCATCACTCCAGGTACTAGCTAATGATTTCCCCTTTTTTTCTTGAGGGTATTAGCGCATTCGGCCTGTATGTGACCGAAACCTTCGCACTCCCTGCACTGTATTCCTTTACCCTTACTCTTTGGCTCATAAAACTGTGCGGGATGACTGATTGCCTTTCCAGCAGTAGGAAGATACGGTCTTGACTCCTTGTTGGCAGATCTGTAATTCTGTCCCTTGTTACTTATCTTCCTCATCATTCTGTTGAAATTCTTAGTCAGCAGATCAATGTCATCATCAATATCCGAGTCATTTTCAGGCTTAGATGTTTTACTGACTTCAACCTTTAGAGCCACCCCTTTATCCATGTGGTTTGGCTTCAGATTCATTTCATAGGTCCGAAGAGATCCCATGAGTTCATCTAATCTCATGGTGGATGTGTTCCTCACTTCTTCAATGGCCGCAATCTTCACAGAGAACTTATCGGGTAGGGATCTAAAAGTTTTTTCAACCAACTTCTTTTGAGGGTACTTCGTCCCCAATTGAAATGCCTGATTAGATATATCACGCAGTCTCCCATTGAACTCAGCCACAGTCTCATCATCATTCATCCTGAGATTTTCAAATTGAGATGCGAGCATTTGAAGTTTAGATGCTCTTACCGTACTGGTTCCTTCATGAATATTCTGCAGTATATCCCACGCTTCCTTTGCATACTCACACGTAGAGATTAATTTGAATTGCTCTTCGTCGACAGCGGAAAAAATAGCATTAATTGCTTTAGAATTGCACAAGGCCGCATGTTCTTCCATCCGACTCCAGTCTCTTGCCGACTTGAGGTGTTCTTCGCCATCTTCGTCGATTTCGGTTGGCGGTGTCCATCCTTTACTGACAGCGATCCAGGCCTTCTCATCAATGGACTTAATGAATACACGCATCCGAGACTTCTAGTAAGTGTAATTTGTACCAATGAGCAATGTAGGACGAACAACGGAGGCACCTTCTCGTGTAGCCATGATTCACGTACTGAAATTCAAGATCACACCTTCTTTGAAAACAAAGTTACACAGGTGACCAGCTCTGATACCAATTGAGAGTACAGTACGTAGGAATAATCAAAATAAACACAAAGATAGCAACACAAGAACCAAGCAAAGACACTCAAGACTTGGTAACGTAGTTCGGTGCACACACCTACATCTGTGGGGCCACGTCCAGAAAATCAGAATACTCCACTAAAATAATCAATGAGTATAATCACTAATTATCACGATTCTATTAGGAGGAACAACCTCCCCCTCAATACAAACCATGATGGGTGCTCTCTACCATCCCATGGAGTATTCTCGGCAAGCTCCCCTTGCCCGCAAGCTCCCCTTGCACAACCGACTAGATCAACTCCCTTGATCCTACGTGCGTAGCCGTCGGCCTCCTCCCGGAGTTCTTCAAAGAAACCGTCAAAAGTTGTGTCGCTTCGCCGCCAATCTCCGCAACCCTTTCAATCCTTCTCACCTCAATCATAGAGCGGTTAAGGAAGTTTTCTTCAATCAAATCTAAGAAGATTGGCCACCCACAAAATAACTGAACCAAGATCAGAAATGGTTCAGCAAAATCTTCTACAAATAGTAACAACAATAAGTGGACGAGATTCTCTCCAACCGAATCAACAATAAATAACGAGAGAATAATAGATTCCAAATATATCTCCAGCTCACCCACAATCACAGCTACATATACCAGAAAGCTTAGAAGAATCTGAAGGGAGATCTGAGGAATCCACCTTTAATAACCGCTGAAGACGTCATTCGATTCCAGCCTTTTGACACAGCATGTTGGACTTTATGTTGTATCATAACGTTCAACATATCATCCAACATTGTCACCAGACGAGATCTCTCATACCATATTTGCAGATTAATACCTTCAACCACATCATCAGCAAATCTTATGCGTACCAGCATCCAACAGAGTATCTGGAGAAGATCTAAACAATACGGCAAGATCTGAAATCATTCAGATAAAAATATCTTCAACCGCACATATATTCAACCGCACATATCATTCAGTTATGAAACCAACCAGATTTTGTAACCACTATATCCGGTAAATAACTTCCTCTTTAATGCAGAATATCCGCCAATATTTCTAGGATCACTTCGGGTAAGGAATCCTATATTCAAGGAACCACCGAATCTATTTCGGGTAAAATGATTAAAACAAATCTCATGCGGATATTTTGCCCAAAGAATAAGGATCTATTTCTGGTAAATAGAACCAATAAATCTCAACAAATATTTCCTTCCATCAATGTAGGAACAAACCAAATTCCCAAATATTCTCAGCAAACCTCCCTCAATTAAGGAACTAATTCGGGTAAGGAGTATACAAATCTCACCAATATCTGGAATCAATCAAATCAGGAACCTCCGATATTTTAGGCTACAAATCAGATCTGAGATCACCACGACAGATTTGTAGACCACAGCAGCGTTTCTGTATATGAACAATTATTCCAGATCCCGAATGTTGAACATAATGTTGCAACATAATGTTCAACATTTTGCTCAACCTGCTCAAAAACAATCCAGATTCCACAAACTGAGCTCTCCAGATATAGTGCCACTAATGCCAACAAATATCAGCAGAAATTCAACCCTAACACACTTATTTAAAAAGGGGGATTAAACAAAAAAAATACCGTGTTCTGGAGCCCAAGCTCTATCAATAAAGAGATGATTAACTTGCTAGGACACTTTAGATTATAAAAATAAAATCCTCAACCCTTTCCATAAATTTGAAGTTTAACCTACCTTGTGTTCACTCGATATTTGCTGTGAGGGGTTTTAGACCATGAAGATACAATCCTTCAAAAAAATAATAAAGTTGACTTGTCAAGGATGCGATATGAGCATTATGCTTATATGATATATGCTACACATTTTAATTATTTAGCTACCCAAATGTGGAATTCTCCCATATGTGCTTGTTAAAAAGTTCACTCCACTATTTTCAGTTGATTGATAATGTTTGTCTTAATCTTTGTATTCTAAAATTATAATACACCAAAGGTCTAGTGAACCTAATGTGTTTTGGTCGTTGATCTAGTCATTACAAATTTAATTGTTTCATAGTAATAGAACATTTTGTTATAATTCAATTAACAATTAAAACACCTTAGGTTTACGAAATTTTTAGTGTATTAAGATTTTAGAATATGAAGATCAAAATGAACGATGTCGATCATCTAATATAATATTGGAGAGTAAACTTTTTGATGAGTGCATAGGAAGATATTCTTCCATAGATAAATGGCATATATATTCCTCTCTTTATGTGTATCAAGTGGTGTAGGTAATTTCATATACTAGCTGTTGAAAACTTCGTTTTCCATTTCATTTATGCCATTTTGGTTGATCTTTATATACTAAAATATAGATATATCAATAATCTTAAAGTTTTTAAATTGTTTGAACATGAATCAGATTGTTACTATTAAACAATTTTACGCCAATATAACTTTTTCTCACCCTTAGAGAAAAAAGAGCTTGAGGTTCATTAGATTTATAATATAATTGGGTTTTACTATATGAAGATTAACATAAATGGTGTCGATTATAAAAAAGCATTGAAAATTAAAGCTTTGGAGGGCTAATATAGGAAACTTCTTGCATGGTCTGCTTAGAGCTTTGGATATTGTTAATCTTTGTCTTCTCTTAGTTAGAATATAAAAATAAAACGCTCAATCGTCATCAAAACTTTGGAAGTTTTGTGCAATAGCCATGATATCATAGCAACTTCAAATCCCACTAGGCATTTATTTAAAAAAGGGGATTAAATAAAAAATACCGTGTTTTGGAGACCAAGTGCTATCAAAAACCTAATGTGTTTTGGTCATTGATCTAGTCATTACAAATTTAATGGTTTCATGGTAGTAGAACATTTTGTTGTAATTCTATCAACAATTAAAACACCTTAGGTTTATGAGATTTTTGGTGTATTAAGGTTTTAAAATATGAAGATCAAAATGAATGATGTCGATCATCTAATATAATATTGGAGAGTAGACTTTTTGACGAGTGCATAGGAAGATATTCTTCCATAGATAAATGGCATATATATTCCTCTCTTTATGTGTATCAAGTGGTGTAGGTAATTTCATATACTAGCTGTTGAAAACTTCGTTTTCCATTTCATTTATACCATTTAGGTTGATCTTTATATACTAAAATATAGATATATTAATAATCTTAAACTTTTTAATTTATTTGAACATGAATCGAATTGTTACTATTAAACAATTTTACGCCAATATAACTTTTTCTCACCCTTAGAGAAAAAAGAGCTTGAGGTTCATTAGATTTATAATATAATTGGGTTTTACTATATGAAGATTAACATAAATGGTGTCGATTATAAAAAAGCATTGAAAATTAAAGCTTTGGAGGGCTAATATATGAATCTTCTTGCATGGTCTGCTTAGAGCTTTGGATATTGTTAATCTGTGTCTTCTCTTAGTTAGAATATAAAAATAAAATGCTCAATCGTCGTCAAGACTTTGGAAGTTTTGTTCAATAGCCAGGATATCATGGCAACTTCAAATCCCACTAGGCACTTTTTTAAAAAAGGGGCTTAAATAAAAAATATCCTGTTTTGGAGCCCAAGTGCTATCAATAACCTAATGTGTTTTGGTAGTTGATCTAATCATTACAAATTAAATGGTTTCTTAGTAATAGAACATTTTGTTATAATTCAATCAACAATTAAAACACCTTATGTTTACGAGATTTTTGGTGTATTAAGGGTTTATATGAAGATCAAAATGAATCATGTCGTTCACCTAAGATAATTTTGGAGATTGGACTTTTTGATGAGTGCATGGGAAAAACTTCCTTGGATAGATGACATATATATTCATATCTTTTTATATTAAAAGTATATAAGCAGGTGGTGTAGGTAATTTCCTACACGAGCTCTTGAAAACTACGTTTTTCATTTTATTTTTGCCATTTAGGTTGATATTTATATACTAAAATATAATAATCTCAATAATCTTATAGTTTTTAAATTATTTGAACATGAATCCACTTGTGACTATCAAACAATTTTACGACAATATAACCTTTTCTCACCCTTAGAGAACAAAGAGCTTGAGGTTCATTAGATTTATAATATAATTGGGTTTACTATTGAACATTAACATAAATATTAACATAAATGGTGTCGATTATAAAAAGCAGTGAAAATTAGAGCTTTGGTTGGCTAATATAGGAAACTTCTTACACAATCTGCTTATCTACCTTAACCTAATAATATATGAGCATCATATGCCATATAAGTAGTTAAGCACTTATGTCATTTACTCATCCATAAAAAAAGAAAGGATCAAATTGGGACAAAAGTATACACTTATGTGACCCACTTTTCTCATGGATGAGATTGTGTCACTTCATCGTATGTGAGCAAACTTGCTCATATATTATATGATACATATCTCCCTTTATATAGTTTGGTTAGGATGCATCCGGATGAACCAAATATGTGGTTCTAACTTACTGAAATTCAAGATCGGGAAACACATAAAAAATCCGTTCTATTAGATATAATCTAACATGTCCAATCTACTTACAAATAAAAATTCAAATGATTTGTTTGTGTTATACTTGTGTATCTAATGATAACAAATTAATTGATTTATGATAATTTTGAAATGTTGATTTTACGAGCATATTTTTGCAAAGGTAAAACATATTGAAATTATTTGAATTTTTGTTTGTAAGTAATGGATAGTTTAGACGTGTTAGATCATATCTAACAAAATAGATTTTTTCATTTGGTTTTTAAATTTGATTGTATTGAATCCACATGTATGATCAACTCGAATTCATTCTCATCAAACTATATACATACACACACATAGGGAAAATGTGCTTGTGCTTGTGCGCATGTAGTTACCACCTGCCCATTTTCCACATATTTTCATTTTTTGAATTTTTTTCATGGGATTGATGTTCACCTCATGGATGATCAACATACCAAAAATCAAGTGATTCCAATACTTTTTGAGCCACCATCTACCTCTTGCAACTTCAACTGTTTCAGTAAGTTTTCAGACCGTTGAAGTTCTACGAGGTAGATGTGTTCTCAAAAAGTATTGAAAGTGTGTTGATCATCCATGAGGTCAACAACATGTAGATGAAAATTTTGCAAAAAAAACTAAAAATATGGGAAAATGGGCATGTGTGTAAGTAACTTACATGCGTACATGCACATGCACATTTAACCATATATATTAGTATTCTATGACAAAATTTTGCACCAAATGATGGTGCAAAAAACATTTTAGCTTTTTAAGAAATTTTTTTGCAAATTTTTTTTGATGTTTAATTCATACAATTATATACCTCAAGAAAAATACTGGGCGAACTATAAGGAGATTTGAGCACCGATCCATCCGTTTCAATATTTAACGGTTTTAAAACATTAGAACTTTTTGTAATACGTTGATCGAAGGCCAAATCACATTATTTTTTAACCATTATGTTTTGAGGGGTGTATAACTACATGAAGTGAATGAGGAGAAATTTTTTTGAAAAAATTTCAAATAAATTAAAAATATTTTGGCACCGAATTTTCCGTGCGAAATGTTTGCACTTGAAAATTTTCATATATATATATATAGAATAAAGTAGATGAGTAGCTGATCCTATGGGAATGCACGGGCCAGTTTAGTTCGATTTTTATTAAAAATCTCAAACTGCACCGAATCACATTTTTTCTAATCCGAACCGAACCAAACCAAACCATATTTTTGCGGTCCAGTTTGAATCAAGTTTCAAGGTCTGGGATTTGGGCACATTAATAATGGGAAAAAATGAAATTCATTCTAGAATTCTCAAATCAAATTGAATTTCTTACCACATTTTCATAAACCACAGCCCTAGCATACCTTTCTGAATTTTCATTCTTCTCGCATCAAAAGTAGAGATCAAGCTATCTCCAAAACTCCCATTTTTATATAGAGAACAAACCCATATGCAAAGATGCCAATCATAAAAAATTAGAGACCAATACCACCTCCAAACTCTCAACGTTTATAGAGAGAACAAACCTCCTCCTTAAAGACCAAAACAAAAATTAGAGAATGTAATTAAAAACTTTGAGGACTAGAACTAGGTGCTTGTCAATCATGCTGGTGACTCGATGCCAAATGATCAGCTATGAAATGATGCTCGATGATCGCTGGGGAGATCATCGATGGATAGATAAGAGGATAAAGAAAGAAGAAGAGAGAAGTGGTGAGCCTGTGAAAGAGCATAAAAATATATTTAAAAAATAATTTTGAAAAAAAGGAACCCACATTGAGTTCTACTCCTTGAACTGCTGTATCTTCAACCCCATCGAGCACTGCACACTGATGTTCTATCCTTCTCTAGCATCGCCTTGACCTGCTAGAAACTTTGGGATTTTACAGAATTTGATTTTGGGGCAAGTTTGAGAATTGAGACAAAGAGAAAGAATAGTGGATTCATATAAGATTTATCACATGCTGGGTTGACTTGGGCTTTTAAAATATAACAGTGGGTTTTGGGTTTAAGCTTACAATTAAAAGAGGAAAACAGAAAGAAAACCAGTTTACTTGTTCGGTTCAATTCAACAATCTGTGGACGGTTCAGGATCAATTCAACAATCTTTGGTTGGGACTGAACCGTTTGCCCATTTAGATCAGAACCGAACCTCCAGTTCGGTCCAGTATGGTTGGTTTGAACCATAAGATGCTTACACTTAGCCAATATGGGAAATTTCATAGATTAGTCCTTAAAAACTTTTACTTTTTATGATCAATCTTGTTGATATGGTTTATGTAAAAAATATATAAATATACCTGTAATATTATGGGTTTAAAATTATTTGTACATGAATTGGATCAATTAAAAATTGAATGGTTTGCTGTAATTGTACTTTTTCTCACTCTAGATCAACAAAAGTACCGGGTTTACTAGATTGTGTTGTATTTTAGGTTTTGGTATAAGAACATTAACATGAATGGTGCCAATCAACGAAGAAAGTATTGGAAAATAGATTTTTTGTACGTGTATGAAATGTCATACACTGATTGCTCATCTCGCTTAACCTCATATGTATGTATGTATGTATGTAAAATAATAAGCGACTCAGCTAGCTAAGGAGAAAACTTCCTCGGCTAGCTTTCCTTGGCTGGCTCACGCAACTTCTTCTCCTTTATTTTTTGATAATCGGATCTGCTCATTTTGTTCATATTGTTCTAAAATCTTAAACCATCAATTTTCAAGTGAACCCTAGGAGTTTTGATCGTTTACCTAACCATTGCAAAATGTTTACGCAACTGTTAAATTTGCGACGAGTAGATGAATGAGCAAAAAACATTGGGGATTCACTTGAAAATTGATGGCGTGAGGTTTCAGAACATGAAAAATCAAAATGAATGGGTTTGGATCGAAAAAAAGGATTGGGGGTTTGACACTAGCAAACGAGGAAATTTCCTACTTGTCTAGCTGATACCCATATTTCTCATACATATGCAGAATAATAGGAAACTTGACATATATGGCTAAGCTATTAGATATTGAGACACCCCAAGTGTGATTTTAATGATGATTAAATAAATGAGGTGTACAAATCATAGTTATGAGTGTGTAGGCACAAAAATTTACTACAAAAGAATGAGTTCAAAGCCATGCATCCAAGATTCACATCAAGACCAATGGAGTTCACCCAAAGTCACGAAGGATTCAATTGCAGAGTACACGGTCAAGATGAAGGTGTGGTGAAGCTCAATTACTACAACTTAAGTTCAAGAGTAAAAGACATGAATATGAAGACTCAAAGCTACATCAAAGCCAAAGAGAGTGGTAAATTTGATATATTTCATTTCATGTCTTTAGATATTATCTAAGCTTTCAATTGAAGATTCACACACTAAGAAAAATATTTTAAATGTTTTAAAAATATTTTAAAATGATTTAGACAGAGATTCTATATTTTCTGATGAGTATCAATGTATCAGAAAACTGGTCGCCCAGTCAGAGAACTGCGGTTGACCAGTGAAAAACCCAACTCTATGGAATCTGTGGTCCTGACAGTGAGTCGATCAGTATTATTTCACTGGTCGCCCAGCAAGCCACTGGTCCCCAGTGAGTGTATTGTGGTCGACTAGTGAGCCCCAACGGGCATGTTTGACTTTCTCCTAACTATCTGTTAGAGAGACGGTGGCCATTGGAGGGAATTTTAGGGTATCTGTTTTGTGCAGATTTCATCCATATATATGATTGTTGTGAGAGTTAAGTATGCAATTATTGATCAATTTTAAGCTTTCAAAAGTGTTTTTCAGCTCTCTCAAGCCCTAAAAGATTTTCTTCTTGGCCAAAGTTTTTAACATTCTTTCAAAGCCTTTAAGCAATTGTTTTACTGGGCCTAATTGATTTCAATCTCAGAGCTTCATCTATATTTTCTTTGAGATTGAATCGATCTTTCTTGATCTCCCAAGTTTTAATCTTCATTTTGATATCAAAAGAATTTTCTTTAGCCATGCACATATACACTCAAGCTTCAATTCGTGGTTACAGGAGCATTGCAACAATATACAAAAGTATAAGTGAAATCCACACAACGGTACGGTGGTAAGTTATTGGTATTGGTTGTATCTGGTAAAAGTCTCATTTGTTAGAGGTCCTCTTGTAAAGATGTTGGGTTGGAAATCCTTGCTAGAGTTTGATTGTATCGACCCTCTAGTTGAGACTGGAAGTTGTAGAAGTTCTAATAGTTGTCGAGGTAAGTTGCTCTCATTTGAGAGTTAATGATTACTAGAGTAGGTCAAGGAGTACCGAACTAGGGTAAAAATGTTTGTGTGTTTGCGATTGTTGTCTCTTGACTCTATGTCTCTTTATTTGCATTGTGTTTTGATTTTGATGTGCACTTACTTTCTATTGCAAGTATTTGAGTTAGGTGATTAAATCCAAGTTAGGTAACTTCAGTTGGAATGTTAGGCATACATAGATAAATTAATTTAATTTGCAATTAGTTTCAAATAACACTATTCATCACTCCTCTAGTGTTTGCTTGCCATCTACAGGATTTCCCAACACGTGGTATCAGAGCTACATTTGATTAGATGACGTCAACTTCATCCCATGCTGAGGGAATTTTCACTACTCGACCACCGTTGTTTGATGGAACCAACTATGCTAGGTGGAAGACGATGATGATGATTCATCCCCAAACCATGGATCTCTACATTTTGACTATTGTAAAGAATAAGTACGTAGTGCCGGATACTCCAATGAGCCATGGGAGAAGGAAGTTAAAAAAGGGCAGCCTCAACGTCAAAGTCATGAATGCATTATTCGTGCTTTAGATGGGAATGAGTTCAATCGTGTCTCCCAATGTGCGACCGCACACCAAATTTGGTGCACATTCGAGGCAACTCACGAATGTGCTAACCAAGTAAAGGAATAAAAAATTAATGTTTTGAATAATAAAGTTGAACATTTTAAAATGGAGGAAGGTGAGTCCATTTCTGACATGAACATTAGATTTTCAGAAATTATTCATGGTCTTACTGGCTTGGGAAAGAAAGTTTCTTTGTATGAGCAGGTTATGAAGATTATACGATCACTAAGGCCGGAGTGGAAACTAAAGACGACGGTGATAAAGGATGCACACAACATGTCAATGCTCACCATAGAAGATCTTATTGGAAACCTTATAGTCTTCAAGATTGAGTGTGAAGAAGAGAAGGAGCTTCAACTCAAAAAGAAGAATTTGGCTTTCAAGGCAAGAGTTAGAGTTGGATGAGTCCGACCTAGATGAGGATAGCATGTCACTCATCTCAAGGACCTTCAAGAGGAGTTAAGGAGTAAGTTATCTAAACAAAAATCTCGCTTATCTAATGATATCATTTGATTTGGATATAACAAGACATGACACATAAGAAGAGATTGTCCGCATGTGAAGTATAAGAACAAAGACAAGGACTAACTCATGGACAAGTACAAGAAGAAGAAGATTTACAAAGATGAGAAGATAAAGAAGCGAAGAGGAAGGCATTTGCGTATTGGGATATGAGTGATAATGAGAAAAGCTCCGAGGACTCATCCTCTTCATCGGATGTAGAAGAAGAAGGTAAGCATGTCTACTTCTCGAAGATAGTGATGATTATGATAGTTGTGATGATAATGATAATGAGGATGATAGTGTATATTTTGATGTTGATCATGTTTTTAATGATTTATGTGTGCAGCACGAGAAATTGCTTAGGGATTATAACAAGCTAAAAAAGATTCATAAAAATTGAGTTAATTTAAAAAATATAGTTGAAGAAGAAAATGCTAGGTTAATATTGGAAATTATGAAATTAAAGGATACTCCTGAAAAATTAAATCTTCTTAATCAAAAAATAGAAAATGGCAACAAAATCTTGGGGTTGAAGTCCAACAATTAAAATTGGATAATAAAAGACCTATCAATGATTCTAAAATTTTGAATACTAGGTTAGAAAATCTAAGTAATGAGATAGAAGTAATTAAGTCCAAATATAATAGTTTGCATAATAATGTCTCAAAATTTAATCAAGGTAAACAACACTTAGATAATTTAATAGGATATCCTATAATCAATAATAATAAAAATAGACTAAGTTACACCCCCAATCCTAATTATAGTAATACAAGGACCCCAAAAAGTCAACCTAAACCAACTAATGTTAGAGAGACAACCACAATCAATGCAAATCCTAATAAAGGAAAAATAATTAAAATTTGGATTTCAAAAAGTTTAAATCAAAAGATGTTCAACGATTATGTTATTAAATTTAAATAAGATATTCATCGTACACCTAATTAAAAATGTATAAAAGATGGGAAAGCCAAACCTAATTGAATTTGGTTTTTAAAATGAATAGTTTAGGTTTCACTTAAGTAAGATACTCTAATATAATCTTTGGTATCTCATACTTATAGGGTTATATAATTTATAGGGTTATTTAATTTGAATGTGTATGCTTGATTTGTTTGTGAATGTAGGATACTTTAGAAATCATATGAAATGATTTGGGAGAGATTCACTCAAATTTGGCTGATCCAGTGAGTTTTAGGTTCACTGGTCGACCACTGTTATGCCACTGGTTGACCACCAGCTGCGTTTTTAGAACTCTAGAATTGGATCTGTTCTATCGTTTGATGGGTTATTGGATTGATTTGAGCTTAACCGAATATACTCGTTTCCTAATGGGTTCCTATGACTCAAACCCATTAAGGAAAATTAATCCTAGCCCTCCAATCTCATCATATGGCCAAGATTACTCCTCTTTCACTCATAACCCTAAATCTAACTTAAAGCTCCTTATTTTCTCCCTAGAGCCCCTAAATCAAAATCCACCAAAATTTCTTCATTCCTCTTAATTGATCCTCAGTTCCTCGAGGATTTCAAGTGATTTCTACAAGACTTTCATCTTAGATAGATATAATTTCATCTCATTTTATCTAAGATTTGTGTTGCATTGCATCATACTTTAGCTTGCACTCATATAATTTGTGTAGATCACCATACACTCACTATTTGAAAATGCATAGCTGCACCTAAGAAGAAAAGATCATCTTCTCAATTTTTATCTTCTCAACAACCTGAAAAATCATCCATAGTATAGTTCAGTTCCTGAATAAACCTGAACTGATGAATATTTATGAGAGGAACCCCAAGCTAAAATTTTTACAAGAAAGGTTTTTAAGTTTGATGACTTTGGAGGTTATGAGATTAGGCAAGCTTTTGGCTACCAAGGGATTGCGAGACTACTCTCTATTGATAATTTTTGTAATTGCTATCCTAGGTTGGTTCATTTATTTTATTCAATACGATTATGAGTGCATCAAGTTTTTCCACTAGGGTAAAGAATAGACACTTCAACCTAGCACCCATCATTATTAAAAACATATTAGGTATCCCGTGCCAAGGAGTAATGCTTAAAGAGATCATTAATGACCGCGATATTCTTGATCTCATGTTCTCTAAGGGTATATCCAGCCCAAACATTATAACAAAGAAAATGAGATCACGGGTAATAATTCTTGCACGAATCATTTCTTATAATATTTTGCAAAAATATGGGAGCTACATCATTTTATCTGAGAACTTGACAAAATGTGTTTATGCCCTCGTAGCCCAGATAAAAAATAAATTGGACAAGTTTGATTTATAATGACTTTGTCCACATTCCCGCATCATCATTGCACCATGGACACTTTCTCACTCATATTTTCATACACCATGGCATTTATCTAGGCACGTAGATTCATATTATGTCTCCCAAAGTTAGGTTGGATAAGGATGCATTAACTAGAATGCAACTTCATCAAAATCCCACCGACATTCGTCCTGATTTTGTTACTGATTCATCTGATGATAATCTGAGGGTGAGCCCATTCTACCATCCCATCCTGAAGGCTCACCTAGTGCATCTGCTACTCCATCATACATTGTCATGATCCTGTTTAGGTTGGATCAGTTAGAAACCAATTTGAGACAGGAGGAGATGAATTTGAAACTGGATTAACTCAAGCATCAATGGAACAAGACTTCTATCTGAAGCTTAATATGATTGAGTATATGGTTGATGAAATCCAACCAGAGATCATGGAGATTAAAGCCAAACTTTATGGACATCCTCCTCCCTCTGATGCTTAGTTATTTTGAGAGTGATGTGATGTAGTACTTAGTACTTGTTATTTATTTTGATGATGTTTGTTATGAACAAATTCTATGTTTTGGTTATGTATTATGAGACATCCTTAGCTTGATATTTTGGTTTGTATTCAAACATATTATCCTAGATGCTATAATATTATGGTTTGTAATGCTTATATCACTGGTGTTATATGATGTTTTTGAGCTTGTGATGAGAAATTATGATATGTGACATATTGGACATATGTTGGATATGCAAGCTATTCTTGAAAACTATCTTCATGTGATTATATTCTTAGTATTGTTATGCAGATCCATATTCTTGCATAATGTTGAGATATTAAACATGATACTTAATCTAGATATCCTGTCGTGATTAAAATATTATGAGATTGACATTCTTTTTTATATCTATCTTTTGACTCATTATTTATGTCATAACACTTTATCTCTTAAGCTCATGATACACACTATGCTATAATACAACATAAAATTATTAGTCTCTCATTTCACTTTTTGATATGACAAGGGGAATAAGAATAAGAATGCATATAAAATATAAAGTCTGACATCATATGTTTATAGTAGATATTAACATGTGGATATTAATTTTATATCCTTATATGAGACAAAGCTTGAACTCTCACTCACTCATGATATAATATGAAATTGTGCTTCATTTATGATTATTCTAACATGCAGAGATGCATGGGGAGTTTAAAGATAATTTCTAATACCACGATCAATTTAGGGGTAAGTATATTTTGTTTAAGAATTTCATGTTATTTCATATTTTAATTTTATATCATTTGTTTTCATCATCAAAAAGGAAGAGAATGTTAGATATTGAGATACCCCAAGTGTGATTTTGATGACGATTAAACAAATGAAGTGTACTAATCATGATTATTTGTGTGTAGGCACAGAAGTTTACTACAAAAGAATGAGTTTAAAGCCATGCATGAAAGATTCACATCATGACCAATGAAGCTCACCCAAAGTATGAACGAATTCAATTGGAGAGACACGGTCAAGATAAATGTGTGGATGAAGCTCAATCAAGGTAACTCAAGTTCAAGAGTCAACGCCATGAAGATGAAGACTCAATGTTACATCAAAGCCAAAGAGTGGTAATTTTTGTTAGATGTATATGTCCCTTTGTATAGGGTCTTTTGTGCTTATTTACATTTCCCTGTACTCTATATATATCGGGCTATTGCCCTTGGAATAATACAAGAGAGTTTATTCCTAACATGGTATCAGAGCCGGGTTTAACCTAAACCCTAGCTGTCTTTCTCTCTCCCGCAAAATCCAAAAACCCTAGCCGCGCCGATCGCGATCCGCAAAATCCGAAAACCCCAACCTAAACCCACGGTGGGCGCCACGATCACGATCCGCCTTTCTCGATCGCGTCTCCCGCCTCTCCCGTCGCCTGCGGTGGCGTCGCCTGAGAGATCGCCTCTCCCAGGCTCTATCGCGTCTCCCGCCTAGCGGTCTTTCTCTCTCCCGCCTCTATCGCGTCTCCCGTCGCCAGCGGATCGCCTCTCCCGTCGCCAGCGGATCTCCCGTCGCCTCGATCGCGTCGCCTGCGGTTCTGCCTATCGCGTCTCCCGCCTATCGCGTCGCCTGCGGTGACGTAGCGGATCTGCCCATCGCGTCGCCTGCGGATTCCCCATCGCCTGTGGATCGCGTCTCCCGCCTCGAGCACGCCGTGGAACCGCTTACCAGCTCAGCAGTTCTGCCTGAGGCCCCGCCTCGATCGCGTCTGCCTGAGGCCACCCCCGCCTCGATCGCAGCCACGTCAGGCTGCTCTGCCTCGATCGCGTCTGCTATGCCTCGCCCCCGCCTCGATCGCATCTGCCTCCATCGCCTCTGCCTGACGCCGCCGCGTCTGCCTGAGGCCGCCTCCGCATCTGCCTGAGGCCGCGTCTGCCTGAGCCACGTCATCCTGCCGCGTCTGCGTCGAGATCTCCCGCAGCGTTGCGCCAGCACCCCGCGCTCTGCGCCAGCACCTCGCGCCTCCCGCAGCGTCTGCCGCAGATCTCTCGTCTTGCGCCTCCCGCCTCGCGACTCCCGCAGCGTGCCCGCTGCTGTCTGCCGTCTTCCGCAATCTGCTCTCTTCATATGGCGTCTCCTACGGATCTACCTCTTCATCATCATCATGTTGCTATCCCTCGGTGTTCATTGATTTTTGATGGCCTTAATTATAAAGAGTGGATACCGCACATTCGTCTCCATATGCGCGGTCAGCGCCTTTGGGACCTTCTCACCGGCGATCGTCATTGCCCACCACGACCGGTGTTTCCCAGCGAGACACCACTCCCACCCACTGCTGATGACACCGCCAAGAAGGCGGCAACCGATGCATATGCGACTGCTGTTGCTGCTTATTCCTCTCAGGATGTCCTATACCGGCGGTGGTGTGATGACGATGCTCGTGCCGCCAACATCCTCATCGCTAGCATTGATGTGTCCCTGACTGGCGACATCGTGAGTTTGGCGACGTCTCAGCTGATGTGGGATCATCTTCGCTCTCACTATGAGCCTACCGGTGACTCCCTCTACCTTGCTGTCGTCAGACAGGAGCAGTCTCTTCAGCAGGGTGATGCCACGGTCGATGAGTTCTATGCACAGATATCTTCTATCTGGCGTCAGCTCGACTCTTTGGGACCAGCGATCTGTCGTATCTGCCAGTGTTGCCAGCATCAGCACTCCCACCTGCAGCTTCGTCGAGTCTATGACTTTTTGACCCGACTTCGGCCTGAGTTCGAGCAGATACGTGCCCAGCTGCTTGCTCGTCACCCACGCGTGACGTTCTTGGAGGTTCTTGCTGCTATTCGTACCGAGGAGACTCGTCTTCGTACTGCTGGTCTTTTGGCACCTTCTGCTTCTGTTTTGGCGACCCGTGCTCCTGCCTTTTCTGCTCCCATCACGCCAGATCTGCTTTCTGCTACAGCACCCGTGCGAGGTGACACCAGACGCTGCACCTACTGCCACCGAGACAGACATGTGGAGGCGCATTGTAACAAGAAGCGGCGGGATCAGGCCGCTGCCAAGAAGAAGGAGCCTCACACTGGGGTTTTCGCATCTCAGAGGAGCACTGCCCCATCTGATACTGAGCATGAGCTTCTCACATTATTTCGTCGGATGTCTGCTTCTGGGACATCAGGTTCTGCTTCTTCTGCCAGTCAGCCTCCAGGTACTGCGACACCATCTTCCACCACCTCAGGTACCTCTCCTTGGATCCTTGACTCTGGTGCTTCATTTCATATGACTCCTGACCCTACCACTCTACATTCCATTAGTACTCCCTACCGCTCTGTCACAGTTCTCACTGCAGATGGCACCCCACTTTCAGTTACAGGGCTAGGCACACTTTCTAGTCCCACTTTTCATGTCCCTGCTGTGTCCCTCGTTCCAAAACTCACCATGCAGCTTATGTCGGCAGGCCAACTTACTGATCATGGCTGTCGTGTTATTCTTGATTCTGACTCTTGTTCTATCCAGGATCGTCGCACGGGCACTATAGTTGGTTCTGGCCCCCGCAGGCGTGATTCTCCACGTCTTTGGGAGCTTGACTGGCTTCATCTTCCTTCCGCTGCCTCTGCCAGTCCTCCCATCACGACTATTGCATCCGCCTCTGCTGCATCATCTACCGGTTCGTTTGCCCAGTGGCATCATCGCTTAGGACATCTCTGTGGTTCGCGTCTTTCTTCTCTGGTTCGTAGAGGCTTATTAGGGTCTGTCTCTGGTGATATGTCTTTAGACTGTATGGGCTGTAAATTAGGCAAACAGTTACAGCTACCTTATCCTACTAGTGAGTCTGTCTCTCAGAGTCCCTTTGATCTTGTTCACTCTGATGTATGGGGTCCGGCCCCCTTCGTTTCGAAAGGGGGTCATCGCTACTATATTATATTTATAGATGATTTTTCTCGCTATACTTGGATATACTTTATGTCCTCTCGTACTGAGGTTTTATCTATCTATAAATCTTTTGCTACCATGATCCTTACACAGTATAGCACTCCCATTCGGGTTCTTCGTGCTGACTCTGCTGGAGAATACTTATCTCGGCACCTTCGTGCCTTTCTTGATACCCAGGGCACTCTCTCACAGTTTTCCTGTCCTGGTGCTCATGCCCAGAATGGCGTTGCTGAGCGCAAGCATCGTCATTTACTAGAGACTGCTCGTGCCCTTATGATTGCTTCCTCTGTTCCCCCTCAGTTTTGGGCTGAGGCTGTATCTACTGCTACATATCTCAGCAACATGCAGCCATCTTCTACTCTTCAGGGTGCGATTCCACTCGAGCGCCTTCCTACACCACCTCCAGATCTGCCGTCCTATCCTGAGCTTCGTCTTTTTGGTTGTGTCTGCTATGTCTTGTTGGCCCCTCGTGAGCGCACCAAGTTGACAGCCCAGTCTGCTGAGTGTGTTTTTTCTTGGATATAGTGCTGTGCACAAGGGATATCGGTGTTGGGATCATGTAGCTCGACGGATGCGGATTTCTCGAGATGTGACCTTTGATGAGTCTCGTCCCTTCTTCCCTCATCCTTCTTCATCTTCCAGTTCGGCTTCTATTGTTGAGCCTCTTTTGTTTCTCACTTTTCCTGATAGTCCACTATCCACCATTCCACCACCCATACCTCCATCACCTGTGCCCTCGCCTCCACCACCAGTGCCTCCGATCACCTCTGCACCTACCCCAGGACATGTTTCTCCCTTTTCTCTTCACTACACTCGTCGTCAGCGCGTCGAGGATCCTCCTGTTGTATCTTCCCATGAGATGCCTTCCATCATCAGTGCCCCTCCTGAGTTGCCCTCTTCCTCCAGTGACCCTCCTCGTTACCACCTTCGTGATCGTGAGTCACTACGCCCTCCTGGTCGGTTTACTTCTCTGGGTGTCATTCTTGCCGAGCCGACCTCTTATCGCGATGCCGCTGCTCACCAGGAGTGGCAGCATGCTATGGCAGAGGAGATTGCTGCGCTTGAGCGTACTGGTACGTGGGATCTTGTACCCCTGCCTACCCGTGTTCGTCCTATCACGTGCAAGTGGGTTTACAAGGTCAAGACCAGATCTGATGGTACTCTGGAGCGCTACAAGCCTCGTCTTGTGGCGCGCGGTTTTCAGCAGGAGCATGTGATAGATTTTGAGGAGACATTTGCTCCTGTTGCACATATGACTACTGTTCGCAGTCTTATTGCTGTTGCTGCTGTTCATTCATGGACTATTTCCCAGCTTGATGTCAAGAATGCTTTTCTCAATGGCGTTCTTGATGAGGAGGTTTATATGCGACCACCACCTGGCTATTCTGTCCCCGAGGGCATGGTTTGTCGCCTTCGTCGCTCTCTATATGGTCTTCGGCAGGCTCCCCGTGCTTGGTTTCAGCGGTTCTCTTCTGTCGTCACTGCTGCTGGTTTTGTTGCGAGTGATTATGATCCTGCTCTCTTTGTTCATACTTCATCTCGTGGTCGGACGCTTCTCCTTTTGTATGTGGATGATATGATTATCACTGGAGATGATCCCCAGTTTATTGTTTTTGTGAAAGCACGGCTGAGCGAGCAGTTTCTTATGACGGATCTTGGCCCTCTTCGTTACTTTCTGGGGATTGAGTTTTCCTCCACACCTGATGGCTACTATCTCTCTCAGGAGAAGTATATTCAGGATCTTCTTGATCGGGCTTCTATTGTTGATCAGCGTACCGCTGATACACCGATGGAGCTGAATGTCCATCTTTGCTCTACTGACGGTGAGCCTCTTCCGGACCCCACTCGTTATCGACATCTTGTTGGCAGTCTGGTCTATCTTGGGATCACTCGGCCGGATATTTCATATTCCGTGCACATCCTGAGCCAGTTTGTTTCTGCACCTACTTAGCTTCACTACAGCCACCTTCTTCGTGTCCTGCGTTATCTGCGCGGGACCAGCCACCGTCGATTATTCTTTCCACGCTCTGGCCCTTTACAGCTCCATGCTTACTCTGATGCGACTTGGGCCAGTGATCCTTCTGATCGTCGGTCTCTATCTGCCTATTGCGTCTTCCTGGGTGGCTCTCTCATCACTTGGAAGACCAAGAAGCAGCAGGCGGTTTCTCGATCGAGTGCAGAGGCTGAGTTGCGTGCTATGGCCTTATTGACAGCAGAGATTATTTGGCTACGTTGGTTACTTGAGGATTTTGACGTGTCTATTTCCACCCCTACTCCTTTGTTGTCTGACAGTACAGGTGCCATCAGTATTGCTCGTGACCCGGTGAAGCATGAGCTCACCAAGCACATTGGTGTGGACGCCTCTTTTACGCGTTCACAGGTTCGGGATGAGGTTATTGCTCTACAGTATGTGCCTTCTGAGTATCAGCTCGCAGATTTCTTCACAAAGGCCCAGACCAGAGCACATCACAGTTTTTACCTTTCCAAACTCAGTGTTGTTGATCCACCATGAGTTTGAGTGGGGGGTGTGTTAGATGTATATGCCCCTTTGTATATGGTCTTTTGCGCTTATTTACCTTTCCCTGTACTCTATATATATCGGGCTATTGCCCTTGGAATAATACAAGAGAGTTTATTCCTAACAATTTTGATGTATTTCATTTCATGTCTTTAGATATTATGTAAAACGTTCAATTGAAGCTTCACACCCTTCGAAAAATGTTTTAAATATTTTAAAATATTTTAAAATGATTTATAAAGAGAATTTCATGTTTTCTGATATGTATCACATGTATCAGAAAACTCGTCTCTCAGTCGGAGAACTGTGGTCGACCAGTGAAAAACCCAACTTTCTGGAATCCGTGGTTTTGACTGTGAGTCAACCAGTGTTGTTCCACTGGTCGCCCTGTGAGTGTACCGTGATCGACCAGTGAGCCCTAACAGTCATATTTGACTTTCTCCCAACTATTCGTTAGAGAGACGTTGGAGAGACGTTAGAGGGCAGTTTGGGAAATCTGGCTTGTGTGATTTCATCCACACACACATAGATTTGTTGTGAGAGTTAAGTACACAATTATTAATCAATCTTTAAGCTTTCAAAAATGTGTTTTAGCTCTCTTAAGCCGTAAAAGATTTTCTTAGTGGTCAAAAAATTTAACATTCTTTCAACGTTTTAAAGCAATTGTTTTTACTTGGCTTAATTGATTTCAATCTCATAGAGCTTCATCTTTATTTTCCTTGAGATTGAATCAATCTTTCTTAATGTCTTAAGTTTTAATCTTCATCATTTTTGAGATCAAAAGAATTTTCTTTAACCACACACATATACACTCAAGCTTCAATTAGCGGCTATAGGAGCATTGTAACAATATATAAAAGAGTAAGTGAAACCCATACAAAGGTGTGATGTTAAGTTATTGTTATTGGTTGTATCTTGCAGAAGTCTCATTTGTTAAAGGTCCTCTTGTAAAAGAGGTTGTTGGGTTGTTGGAAATCCTTGCTAGAGGCAAGGTGATTATATTGACCCTCTAGTTGAGAGAGGAAGTTGTAGAAGTCATCATATTTGTTGAGGCAAGTTGCTCTCATTTGAGAGGTTGGTTAGTGGATGCTAGAGTAGGTCAAGGTGTGACCGAACCATGGTAAAAATCTTTGTATGTTTGTGATTATTGCCTCTTGACTCTATTTCTATTTACTGGCATTGTGTTTGATTCCACTGTGCACTTACTTTCTATTATAAGTATTTGCGTTAGTTGATTAAGATCCAAGTTATGTAACTCTGGTTGGAATCTTTGGCATACATAGATGGATTAATTTTAATTTGTAATTATTTTGAGATAACACTATTCCCCCCTCCTTTAGTGTTTGCTTGCCATCTACATGATCATCTAACATAAGCCACATATGCACATCAAAAAGTTTATATTCTCTTATTTGTTCGGATGACCGGAGTTGTTGATTTTGATCTTCATATTCTAAAACTTCAAAACAGAACACAATGTGTTTTGTTCCTTCATCCACCTATCACAAATTTAACGGTTTCACATAAATAGAACTTTTTATCACGGATAAATGAATGGGCAAACCCCATTGGGTTGACTTGAAATTTGGTGTTTTGGGGTTTTAGAATGTGAAGAACAAAATGAACGGTTCCGATCTTCTAAAAATATTGGAAGTTGTAGTTTAATAGGATAACATGTGGCTTAGCCACCTGTGTCATACGTTTCCTATTATTCACTCACACATATGACAATTTGCAGAAACTAACCATGTTCTATTGGTAAATGGGGTACTAATACCCCTAATTTAGAGTTAGTTTCTGCTAATTTCTTAGATTGTGTATTAATACACCAATGCCAATGGAATAGGGGTAGTTTTTGCAATTTACCCTATTTTAAAAAAATCATCGTCCATGTACCTTTTTATTCTCTCTCAACATTGGCTTCAGTTCCAGTTTGCACTTTCACCTCATTCACATCTTTCTACAATTAAATACTAAATATTTTGTAAATTTCTATATGCCCTGTTATTGATTCTGCCATATGGGCTCCTTAGATTTAGAATATTCGTTTGAGTGCACTATGCTTGGGAGCCCTCAATCTCACCTGCTGGAGAAGTGTCACTCTTCTACTGTTGTTTCTTTACACAAGCCTTTTTTGTATCCAATTTGATTTTCCTCCATTAGCATATGAAGACTTTCCATGTTGCACATAATGTATTAGTTTCTTTAAATAGCGGACAGACGGTCGTGTTAGATATCATGTATGTACTCTAATTGGGTCAGACAAGTCGCCCCCTTGTGACTTGAACCCAATTACTGGTGACTCAAGCCTAGAGTTTATCTTGGGTTAGTGTTTGGGTCAGGATTGCCCACCCCTATCTAAAACACGTTTATGAACTAAAAGTGAGAGAGAAGTTTGGAACGATATTGAAACCTAACAGACTTTGAATAGATACAAAGAAATGAAACTTATCTTGGGTGCAATTTTAGTAAAATAAACGGGGGAATAGTTCATGTTGATGACGGGGAACCAACTAATTGTAAGTGTTATTTGTCACCGAGGCTCATGATAATCATGAGGCATGAATGTGAATTATATGATTATTCTCAGAACTAGTGTGGGGATGGCTGACTTGGATGAATCCTTGAGTTCAATACCAACTGACCAATGATTGCTTGGAAATTCTGTGAGATGCTTACTAGAAAAGTATTATGGGCGATAATATTGTCCCATATTGAAAGAAATCAAGGAAAAAATGAACTTAAAAATGATGGATACGTGAGAATATCAAATATGTCTGATAAGGAACGGGCGCTTCATGGGATATTAAGTAGATTCAATAGAGAATACATTGTGGGGAAACCATTTGTGATGATTTAGACACATTCAGCAGAGTCCCTTGGTATATCTGCCTCATATCTTGTAAACTCTTTCTTCTAGTTTAACGTTGTCACTTACTTTTTGCCATTATATTGATCTTTGTGATGCTCTGGCAAATGTGCAAGTTTATGACTGTGCAAATTGCAGCCAAACTACGTATGAAACTTTGAACTAGGATGGACTATATATTTGGCATCTTGGCCAACAACATGGCGCCTACCTTACCTTCACCTTTCTGTAAGACTATATTCCAGCAGGCACGGTTTTAGTTTCCACCATTTCTACATAGACAAATATTCATGTATTAATGCTTCCATGTGTGTCGGATAAATATATAATTTATGATAGCTCTTGGGCGATTGATTTGCCTTCCTGTTTCCTTTATTAACTTCTTTTATTTTGTTTATTTGTTTTATGGACCCATGTTTGCCAACAGTCACTGCTGGAATTTACGGTGTATTGCACAATGATTCAATGTTTTAGACTTTGTTATGTTTTATAATGATGTTGCTATTTTCTGACAGCAAAAGTTCACCATGGTACCTCATTGGTCAATGTCGATTGGCTTCATGGTGGTGCGGAATCGTTACTTACAATTACAAATTTTCTTGTTGTTTTGGGATTAAAGGAGGGCTGAGGAAGATCCAGAATGTATAGTACACGCCTGTGGCTTGCTCTGAAACCAAGGATCAGTCTTCTGTCTAGGTATTTGACTGGCATACCACCCATGAATCTTGATTTCTTCATTTGATAATGTAGCAATTTGCAACTGTCTTCAAATATCCTATTTACTTCATTTATACCTTCGTTATAGTCTCTAATCTTGACTGATAAAAATTAATATATTTGATAATATTCCATGTTTATTTTACACAAATTGATAAGGTTAAAGCACAGATAGTTAGGTCTTTGATCAACTGAAATGATTTGAGCTCTTGATTTGGTAGTGTTAAGATTAAATGGTCAATGTTATGTGGAAGACGTTGGGGTTTATACTGTTTGGGGGCGAATCGTCTTTTTTCTTTGTGCATCTTTATAGACAATGCGTATCCATTGTCTCTTTACGTAAGTTTGTCCATTCCGACTCCGTTGTCTCATAAGCATTTCCTATTATCAATATGTAGAAGATGGGTATCACACTTTAAGTTCTAACCTGTTTGGGGTCTATTGTAAGTAAAGTTTTGATGAATCGGCCAAGAAACATTGAAGGAACATATATCTAGAGTAAGATCTTTTCCAACTGACGATTTAATTTTTCCGCAAGTTGTAGGCTATGTCGATTCCGACTTTACAGGTGATCTTGATGAAAGGAGATCTATGACAGGCTACATATTCACCATGTCAGGAGCTCCTATATGTTGGCGAAGTAGACTTCAGTCTAGTCTACGATGAACCTGTCTACTACGGAGGCAGAATACATGGCATTGACTAAAACAGTGAAGGAGACGATATGTCTGATGGGCTTGATGGATGACCTGGGAGTATACCAAGAGAGGTATGATCTTCATTGTGACAGTCAAAGTACAGTGCATTTAGCTAAGAATCAGGTATTCTATGCATGTATCAAGCATATCGATGTGAGGTACCATTTTGTCATAGACTATGTGGAAGAAGAAGAAGACGACATCAATTTCCTGAAGATCGGACTGGAAGACACCCCGTGGACATGTTCACTAAGGGTGTATTTGGAGCTAAGTTTAAGCACAGCTTGGACTTGCTTAATGTGGTTTCGAGGTGATGTCGATGGCGGCTCAGTTGGGGCATTGAGACTCGGTGGAGCCAGATGAGCCCCGATGGGATCATTGAGCTCTTCGGAGTAAGTAGAAGGGAACACAAGGTGACTCTTACCAAGGTGGTGCATTGAAGATTGACTATGTGACAGATGCCTAAATCTCGACAAGGTGGAGATTTATGAATGAGTTGGCTCGATTAAGATGCTAAAGAAGTATTGAATATGTGCAGACGAGCTATCTTATGCATGGCTAGCTCATTTGTATGGGATCTCGTGGATGACAGACAACACTAGAAGGGGGGTTGAATAGTGTTGTGAGTAAAGTAATAAAATTCTTCGCAAAATTTAAACCCTTCTAAAAGTTGCTTAAGTCTCAAATAAGAGTTACCTCAATTTGTAATTAACCAACACAATTAATAAGCTTGTAATGATTATATAAAAGAGATGATAACAGTGGAATAAAGGATTACAAGTAAAAATAAAAAGATATGAGAGACAAATAGAGTCACAGCGCAAACACCACGATTTTTAACCTGGTTCGGCCCAACCTTGGGCTACGTCTAGCAACCTGTCCACTAGCTCTCAAACCCGAGAGCAACCTTGCCTCAACTCAACGAGGAGGACTTGTACAAACACTTAGCTCCAATTGCTAGAAATTTCCAATCACCTAGTTTACAACCCAGGTAGGAATTTCCAAATTACAATGCAACACTTTCCTTACACACAGGAATACAACTTCCAAGCCTTCTTCAAAGGCTTTATAAAACTTTTATAAATGAGTACAACAACTTTGATTCCTATAGCCAATATATATGAAGTTGTGAATAATGTGGCTATATAGAAATCAAATCTCTTGATCAAAATAAAATGATTGACATATGCACAAAATGATCAAAAAGAATAACTTGAAAATTGAATCTCTAAAATAAAAGTGTTTATGCTGTAGAGATCAAGAATCAAGTAAAATGAGGCCAGTGAAGATCATAAAAATATTAGAGAATTTTTGCACAAGAAAATCAAAACAATGGCTAAAAAGACTTTGAAAAATGAGAGCTTTTAAGAATTTTAGCTTTGAAAATTATGGAGAAATGATTTATATTTGATATATAAAACTTCTGAAAGCTCTAGTATTTATATAGTAGTAAAAAAATTCAAAAATAAGCCAAAAAATCTCAACTCCAACGGCTTGTAACGTCTAGATTTCGGAAATCATGCTTTCCTTAAAAAATGAGTTTTGATCCAGATAATCGGTTATATTTTTGGATAGTCGGCTATCCCATGTGATAGTCGGCTGCTGTATAATCCCGAGAGTTCAAGGCAAAAACTCATGATATATAGTTGGCTATCTGTTTTAGATACTCGGCTATTTTCGGATACTTGAGTTTTTCTCCATAAAAATACTTTGAAAATATTTATTAAAAATTATATACTAATATAAAACATTTTAATACATTTTAAAAAACATTTTTCAAGGATTTTTGTGAGTGTGTAGCTCCATGATATTGGCTTTAACAAAATTATACTACTAACTTACAATATACATATTCTTGGGATCTTAACGTCTCGTTCTTTTATCTTGGGCCATCGAGTCTTAATTTTGATTGAGTCTTCACTTGATCTTTACTTGCTTCATGTTTTGACTATAAAATTGACTCTACGATTATGGTTTCTACGTCGTCATTTTCGAGCTACTCCACTTCTTAATTTCTTCATGGCTTTACTATATCATTCATCACATTGTTTTCAACCTACACACTTGAATTACATTATCAGTACTCATATCATTTGTGAACATCATCAAAACTCCACTGGGGTGGATCTCAATATACCAATAGTTTGTGCTCTGGATCTTGTCTAACTCTACACAGGTCAGATACGGGGATTCCGAGCTAATGGGCTTCTACAGGCAAGGATTCTCAGATCGAAGGATCGACGGCTCATAGCTCGGCAACACTACAGTCCGAGCTTCGAATAACTTGACCGACACTTCGTCAGCTCGGCCTTCAGTAGGAACTTCGACAACACAGAGGGACCGACATTGGATGCAGTGTTATATACGAAGTAGAGTTGTGATTGGATTAAAACTCTGTTTGAGTCGGAGTTCTAATCAAATATGAATTACTCTTCTATTAGAACACCTATTGTGGCCTAGGATATAAGGGGTGTTTGGGAGAGGGTTTTAGATGAATCAAAAGAGATAGCTTTGAACTGCCATTGTTGAGGGACAACTTTGAGAGATTTATTGAGAGCTTTTGAGGAGATCTTGAGTGCTTATTCTTCGTTGTGAGGTGGAAGATTTGTATTTGGTTCTAACATTTCGTAATTAGGCTTTTGAGTGTTTGCTTGGCTGGTCAATGGCCTAAATTACAATCTCCATTGCACTCTGCTGTGTTTGTTGCTCGTTCCTTACCGTCGAATCCTCTAACGATCCAAGTTTCTGCTTGTTTGCGCACCACAAATCATTTGTGGAATATCAAACATAATCCCACATCGATTAGACGAGAGGATTTGATAGGGTATAAATATGGAATTGAATCTCCATTGGTATGAGACCTTTTGGGGAGAGCCCAAGAACAAAACCATGCGGGCCTCGGCCCAAAGTGGACAATATCATACGAGTGTGGAGATTGATTCATTGGACCTATATTTAAATCCCAACAAGTGGTATCAGAGCTAGGCTCCTAACTTAGCCGATGTGAAATTGTGTCTAGCTCGTCGGAAAAATGTGTGAGCCGTTGAAAATGAACTTGAACAAGTTAATGATGTGATCCCGACCTCTCCATCATATGAACGAATCAAGTTGATTAGTCAAAGGGTGACCATGTGAGACTATGTTTGAGGTGGAGGTTCGTGGGATATCAAACATAGTCCCACATCGGTTAGAAGAGTGGATTTAAGAGAGTATAAATATGGAATTGAATTCCATTGGTATGAGGACTTTTGGGGAGAGCCCAAAGAACAAAACGCCTAAAGTGGACAATATCTGGAGGTTGATTCATTGGACCCATATTTAAACCCCAACAGTAATAGGATATGTTTTCTTGTATAAGAGTTATATTAGGATATGAATTCCATGTACAACTATATATATCTCTCATTGATATATCAGATGTGGTTTGGCTTGCTGTGGCTTTGATGTCTGCGTCTTTGGAAGTCACATGATAGCGATGGGCTGTACATGAAACGAGGGAGAGATATAGCCTACAAGACTTGGCCTGTTTAAAAAAATCATTGTGATAATCATTTTTATGGTCATGCAGTTTGATAATCGTTGTTATAATCATATATATTACCCAAAAATCTGATACTAAGATAACCGCTTTTTATCAAACACAGTTGATATCTAACACATGACATGGTTGTGTTACTATTAGTTTGTATAATTTAGTTTAAGATTTGCCGGATGACATCATTCTAAATTTTAAATTCAATCTTGCGCAAAATTGGATGTGATCTTTATTGTAATGCTCTTGACCAACATTCAACTCTTATAACAGGCATGCATGTTGTTATTCTATGTGAGGAGCTGAAAGTTTATGGCCTCCCTCGTCTCCGAGTCCCACGAACTTCGGCTTAATGACAGATAAATGCAGTTACTACGATTCGAGATGTATGTTAATGCCAAACGTGGTATGATTGCCAAACTCTGACCTCATACTTTATTGATCATATATAAATAATGAATACAAATTTGAGTTGCTTATACATCAATCTCTAAGCAAAGTTATCTGCTACCTAAAGCAAAATGCACTCTCGAAGTAGAGCCTATGAGGAGGATGCTTTTACACGAACAATTGGTGTCCTGTTCATTGGCATGTACTCTACCCTTGATTAGTAGAAAGCCTCCGATCATCTCTCCTTGCAGCCTGCCATTCATATTTTTAGGCCAAGATCCTAACGATAAGTTGATGCATCCCATGAATGGAAGAAACTCATGTCATCGAACGTGAACTCTGCGTCGAGCTCGGCCGACGACTGCAGCAGAAAGTCCAGGTCCAACATGCAGGAATTGCTGGGCGACGTCGCCCCGGAGACCATCTCGGTGAAGCCTGACTCGGGGGTCGCCGGGGAGATGAACGCGTCGGTGAAGCTGCGCTTGAAGCAGTTGTCGAGCGTGGAGGCCGGGGAGAACACGTGGCCCGCCGGCTTCGTGCAGTCGATCGGCGTGGCCGGGAAGAGCAAGGAAGGCGAGGGCGGCCCCTGGTGATACTGCGAGTCCAAGGCCTCGGTTTCGACCTTGAGGTTATTCTGGAAGCTGATCAGCAGCTGGTTGTTGTAGTTGTGGCCGGGGTTCGGGACACCGGCCGCAGCAGCGAAGGATCTGAGGCGGCAGGTGTGGGTCCCGCGGTAGGTGACGTGGAAGATGGCCGGATCGTCGTCGGAGCGCTGCACCTGTTTCATTGCCGGGCAGCCCTGGGTGTTGCGGTGAGTGCACCTGTAGTAGCCTCTGCAGCAGCGAAGAACAAGTTTGTGAATACGTGCACCTCGTCTATTATTGTGTCTGGAGAAAAAAAAACAGAAGATCAAATGCATATTTTTGAGCAACAAACCTGGGATGTTTAGCTCCAAGGATCTCCTTCTGCCCGTACTTCCTCCAGCTATGGCCATCGTCCAGCGGCCCCTCGGCGGCCGGCCCCGATCCGAGCTTCACCTGATTTGTCCATTTGGGCTGCGTTTTCCTGCAACAACAAATTCCCCCATCACAGTTGGATATCTGATTCTGGCCGTTTACACCACTTCTGTCGGATTCAGGAAAAGGCAAGCACGTACCTCTTCTTGCGGTCGGCCTTGAAAGGAGGCGGCTCGGAGCTGTCGCTGCCGGGGGAGTCGGTGAAGACACCTACGTCACCGGGGCGGGCATCGAGTTGGGCCATGGAGATGGCCCTCTCAATGGAAGCAAGTATCTCCTTCACCAACGACTCGCAGAGCTCGGCGGAAGCGGAGCTCAGCTGGGATTCGAGCTCCCTCGCAAGACGGCGGCCGTGGGTCAGCTCGTTCACCAGCATGCCCTGTGTCGCATCCATTCTCAACGGCCCCCGACAAGTACCGCCTACAAAGCGCTTGATATAGAGTCCAGCGGCTGAACTGAATTTTGAAAATGAGAGAGCGAGATGAGTGAGAATGGGGGGGAGTTGGGGTTATTTAAGGGAGATGGGGCGGGCGGGTGGATTTGCAATTAAAAGAATTGATTGGGGGGGGCGATGGGGGGTTAGTAACTTAGTCTTTTGGTCAGGCAGCGGGGATTTGGAGTGGGGCCCGGCGATGGTGTGGCTGACCAATTCAATCCTTCGGTTGGTTATCGTGGCTTTTATGCAATGAGGAGGAATTCTTGTTTTAATTTTGGACGATTTTTTCATTAAGTCTAAAATTTAAAAAATATTTAAAAAAACGACCAACTAAAAAACTAATTACAAAAACCGACCAAGTTTGGTCCAGCTCAACGCGCGCGCGTGTGGGAGGCAGTTTTATACTTGGCCGTGGTTTGAAACCGCGGCCAAAATGCAATTTGGCCGTGGTTTGAAACCGCGGCCAAAACGCAATTTGGCCGTGGTTTCAAACCGCGGCCAAAACACATAATAGAGGCTCATGCATAACAAGTTGCTAGCCATGCTCTATGCATTTTGGCCGCGGTTTGAAACCACGGCCAAATTGCGTTTTGGCCGCGGTTTCAAACCACGGCCAAATTGCATTTTGACCGTGGTTTCAAACCGCGGCAAGGCATAAAGCTACTCTCGCACGTGCGCGCCTTGAGCTGGACCAAACTTGGTCGGTTTTGAGAAATAGTTTTTAAGTTGGTCGTTTTTTAAAATATTTTTTTAAAATAAGCCTAAATGGAAAAATCGTCCTTTAATTTTTCGTTGATGGGTTTTTATTTATTAATAATCCTTTTTGGTCAAAGATGAAATTGCTGGGAACGGACCAAGAATATTCAAACGAAGGGAGGACGCGTAGAGGGTGGGGCCTGAGGGGGGAGAGAGGGGGGAGGTGAGGTCAGCGATTGGGCGGTTGATTACGTTTATGGGTGTGAGTCACGGAGAGGGGGGGGGGGGGGGGGGGGGGGGGGACACTCTTGTGAAAGGGAAAGAAACACGTAAGCATATTGGATTGGGGTAAGCTCACCGGAGCGGTGTATCCATTTCCCGGCTCTGGGGAGGAAGACAAATGGGCGGGTGGAACGCGGTTTCCAATGGAATATAAGTATTCTCCGTTCCTAATCATCTGGTTAACGTTAAATTTTATGAAGTGCATTGCTATATGCACCGCAAGCTGCAAATCATCGTCCTCATAACAGGTTGCTAAGGTTTTTTTTTGGGAAAAAAAGGACTTCCATCGCAATTATTTGCGGTGTTGATAGTGCATCTCTTTTAAGAAACACTTCACAAGCTTGCATTATTTTGAAATTTTTTTTTGAACTTTTCGTTTTTAAAGCCCCATTTCAAATTTTAAAAAGCTTCTTGGCTGTTGTGAACTTTCTGCGTGAGAACACGGACCATTATTTGTAGGGTAAGAGTTCATACAATGGTGTGATATATTAGTTTATGTAGGATACAAAATACTACTCTGATGCATGATTCGATGTGGCCTACATCGCCTATAAATGACTCCTCCAACAAGGAGGGACATGACGGATCTCTGAGATATGATACTCAGGTATACCTATACACTCAATCTGCTCCACCAAACAAATATTTTCCTCCATATAGCTCGGCCTGAGAACTAATAAACGACCCTTCAATAGGTCGGACTCAGTTCCACCGAGGATCTCTTAGTCACGTATTGACTTAAGCATCGGAGGGGATTTAGTCGGAACCCAGATCTGACCCCCTGACGTGCTTCCTGTGTTGCAAATCGCAGTAGAGATAGCTTGGCTGAGGCTCGGCTTAGCCTCCTTAGCTTGGCCCGGAGACATTTCTTCTTCGAAACTAGCTCGGCCTAGCCTCCTTTGCTCGGCCCGGAGACCTCTCTTCTTCGAAGTTAGCTCGGCCAGCATCCCGAAAGTCAGCCACTCCCTCCACGTCAGCGGCGTCCTTCGGACCACCTGTATGCGACATCCGCGGTGAGAAAACACCCCCAAGCAGTTCTCGTCATCGTCGATTGATGATGCACTTTGAACGACTTCGGGTAGATCTTCTAGCGTCAAACAAAACACTGTAAGATATTTCCTTTCAGTGTGCATCTTTTTCTCTCAATACCTTGACACCAATAATGAAATCTTTTCCTGATGCTACTGTATGCGCTGGTATGAATAGTAAATCATGTGTCATGATAAAAAAAGGCCATGATACATGGTTTTTTGAAAAAAATATCAAAACCACTATTTAATTATGTGATAATAGACTAGTAGGGGATGAAGCATCTGCCATTTTGTGTGTGGATGTTATTAAAATGTTTCATCAAAGTATGTACATGTCAGAAGCTCTTGGTTGCTTGACTATCTATGTACAATATTTACACATTGTGTAAACTTTGTTTGATGTTTTATGTATCAAGTTTGTAAAACATTTGTTTGATGTTTGATGTTTTATGTTTCAAGATTTTTGTATCCATTGTGTTACTTGCGTTGAAGATGAACCAACAGTAGTGTCTTCTTGTGTTTATTATGATAATGTCTTTGCAAAATACACGTGCTAGATCTCCTTCTTCTTTAAGAAAGAGAGAGCATTGCTCCAGCGGCGTCTCTTCCCGCTCTCTCTTTAGAGAGCTGCGGGAACGAGCCTGCCCGCACTTTACCGCTTTCTGCTGAATCATAAAAAAAAAGAATAGATTAATAAATTAAGGGGTGGCTTATTTGGCAAGAGATATTTCTAGTCATACATACAAAAGGTCATGGGGTCGACACTCTCAAACTACAATCACTGTAAGACAACATGAGTATCGAATCGAATCAAGCATGCCATGATGGATTAATTACTAAACACAATTAACTAAAAAAAGCCAAAAATTAACTTCTAGAAATATAGTGACTTTGGAGGCCCACTTATCTTGTTGTCACACCTTCAATTAGCTAAAAATACAACCTAACACCCTCAAGAATCTTTTAAAAGTGCTAAATGATAAGATTTGCCTGGTTATCTTTCTCCACTTATTCTCATATTTAAATAATCTTAAGGTAGTTACACATTCCACTAATGTCCTTGTTAAATTTAAAAAAATTGTTGGATTATCTTCAATCAGGTTGTCCATGTGTCTCCTTGTTTTTTTTTAATACATCGAAAAGCAGTAAATCACGTGTCAGTCGAACCTCGATCCCACGCCCCCAAGAGGAGGGGAGGAGAGAATGCCATCAGATTGGATGTCTCCTTGTTTTCACAAACTTAAAAAAAAATTAAAAGCTGTAACGAGTAAATAACATCGCTAGTTTGCCCATTGTTGCACATGCATACGTGTGGTTTTTTCATACTATATTGCTCTATAGTTTAATATTACACTTAAATACCGCACGGAGTAAACGGAAAAATTGAAATGTCCATTTTACCTTCTTTATTTTGAATAACCCATTGTTCGGTCCGGTACCTTGCTTTGATGCCAAGTGTCGTGTTACAGTCGACAGATGGATTCCTGTACACTAATCAGTTACAATTAGTGCAAAGATAATAACCTTCAAATTGCAGCATAAATGACAGCTGAATATAAATTAAATGACTGCAAGTAAGAAACAGATATAAACACTGCAAACCAGACTAGACAAGATCTGTCGCAAGAACAAATGGCTTATCCTTGTTCGGTCCTCTGGACTTGCTCCAGTCCCCAAGTTCTTCGCTTGAGATTTCCATTATCTCACTCTTTCAAACCCGTAAGAGTAAAACCGTGCAACTTGACAAACGCCCTTTGCCAATTGCATAACCCAGTCTCAACCACCTAAGACTAAACCAATCTCATGTGCATGTGATTAAAGAACGGTTAGGAGTGGCTTTTTGTTCTCTAGGATTGAAGTTTTGAAGAGCAAAAGAATGAATGGAATTCTGTGACAGTGCATTAGTCGACTAACTATTCTATTAGTCGACTGATAACCGCTGCTACAGTGTATTAGTCAAATAATTACCCCTCGTCCCTATATGCGATCATGTTTTAACGGTGGTAAATAGGCAAACAAACTTGGTAGAATTAAGCCACCAAATGTTTAGATCTCAATAGTTTTAAGGTTACGTCACATTTGCTAGGAGATTTATAAGAAATTGAATTTGTAATTTTAATTTATTATCTTGCTACCTATGCTTGAAAGATCGTAAAGAATTTGGATATGACAGTGCACCATGGAGGGAGTTTTGCAAGATCACCAAAATACATGTATGCTTCTGGAAAATATTACAAAAATGGAGGTAGCTCAGATTGTCATTAGAAATCAACAAACAAAATATTACAAATTATTATAGTATGAACAAAGAATAAAGCATATATGTGTAACAACAAATAAACTTCAAGGTATTACTACTGTACAACTAGAAATAACCCGTGCACATAGTGCACGAGAACACAAAAAAAAACACACACTCAAAGGATGCAGGGCCAGTGCACAGTGACAGAATAGAGAGAAGACTGGGTGTGTGTATTGTATGAGGTAAAAGGGGTTTAGGTTGCTCAGTTCAAACATGTCTTCCAGGGTGGTCTTCCGGGGTGGTTAGGGCTTCCAGGAAAGTTTTACAGGCTAGTCAGGGCCCCCACTCAGGTCTTCGTGGGAGGTCTTTCATGCAGGCCAGGTCTTCCAAATAGGTCCTTTAGGCAGGGCTTCCAGGCTGGTCGTCAAGGCTTCAAGGCATGTCTGCCATTCAGGTCTTGCAGTTCTTTTAAGCAGGTCTTCCATTCAAGTCATGCATGTCTTTCAGGCAGGTCAGGTCTTCCAGGCACGTTTTCTAGCCCTCTCCCATCACCCCCCAAATCAATCCATTAACTCGCTCCAATCAAAAGCCCATCAACTCAATCCCATTTTCACGCAACACGACACCCAGAGCCACACCCCCAAACCCCAGTGGATCCCCCAAAACCCCATCATAGCCACTCATACACCCTCTAGACTGAGGCAGCCAAATCCTGGCCACAACTCTATCAACCCATATGCCATGGTCAGCAATCCCGTTATGCCACTGTCAGTAAGATTACATCCTCAAAAGTAATATTCTCGTGTTTAATAAATCTTAAAGGTAGCTATCTCGATGGGGGACACTCCTTTTAGTTAAAGAATCGCCCTTTTCACACCAACGTCCACGTGCCTACTCGGTTTCACACACACACACAGAAAAATTAAAAAGTGTGATTCCGATGTATCAAAAAAAAAATTAAAAAAATTAAAAAGTTTTGGCGTGTTAATACATGACAAAGGTCCCACTAAACTTATATCCTAAATATATCTCTTTTTTTTTAAGTCCAAGTGGTGATCCCCCACAGGTTTCTTCCCCCCAACAACATCCTATGTGGGTCCCACTCAGATTCCGCTGGGTGTCCGCATCAGCCGGTCAGTCAATAATTGGTTTTACTCTAACATCACACGTAAAACTAAAGAAGCAAATTAAAAAAAAAGGGTTGATGGTCATAATCATATATTCGTTTGGACCCGTCGGTCACGTTGGGCCTTTTTGAAGCAGTTTGAATTATTTCAACAATAATTAGTTGTTACGTCTTCGAAACTGTTCAACCCATTTCAGCAATAATTATTAGTTTAATCTGTTTTTATGGAGAAGGACCAGAAATAACACGTGCACAAAGTGCACGTTGCAAAAAAAAAAAACACACACAAACCCACAAGATGCGGTGGACACGCACAACCAACAAAATAAGAATGTGTATGTGCGGTTATTGTCGTGGGGTAAAAGGGATAAACACTGGGTTAAAGTGCAAAAAACACCGGAATAACCGAATAAGTGAGAAGAGAGTTGGGTGTGTGTGTGTGTTACTGGTGAAAAGCGAGGGGCTAAATCGGAAAAAACCAAGTGGGAAAAGTGTAATGGCAGCATGCGGACAGAGGTGGGGCCCACATCGCCCACTTGTAATATGTGGGAATTGTTGGACTTTGATGCTCACTTGATAGGAAACTTTGCTGAATCATTATCAAGTAACAATTAATTGCGGAAGCTCCAAGTAGAGTTGAACCAATGATCAATACTAATGATAATCTTTACAAAACCTACAACACAGTCAATAAAATAAACGCAAAACATAGAAAATCATGCATCCGACATCAAGATTTATACTGGTTCCACCCAATTCTTGCTGTATGTACAGTTGGAGAGATGACTAATTCTTCAATAATCTTCGACTATAAAGTATGCCACTTTGGTTCAAGAGAAGAGCCAAACACACTATGAATTTGGAGAAGAAAGCCTGGAGAAGAAAATTAACTTTGGCTAGAAAAAAGAAAAAGAAAGAAAAGGAAAATGAAATGAGATTCTTTCTCATGTTTGGTTACCAAGAAAAATTGGGAAGAAAGTTGAATGGAAAATATAGAAATTAATATTATTAGGTTGCCCATTGAATATGAATAAAAATTAATTTAACTGGTTACGTTGTGAATTCAAATCATTCTATCATCATACTAAATTAAAATTTTATTTTTAAATTAAAAACTTAATGGTTATTTTGAAAAAATTATTAATTTAGCAAATAATTTGCCAATTGTAACGAATAATTCATTAACACTATAAATATTATGATTCGTAGATAATATGTTATTTAATAGTATACGAATAATTTACGAATTTTGTTAAAAAATTTGAAATAATTCGCAAGATATTTGAAAATTCGTGCATAATGTTTGGATTTTTCAAGCAACTCTGAATTTTTTAGAGATTCGTGAATTTATTCCCACAATTCATGCATACATGAAAATAAATTAAAGATTCGGAATTTATTTGGAAAATAGAGAATTATTCGCGAGCTATATAAAAAATTCATGAATAATTCAAGAATTTTTAAAAGATCGCGAATTTTTTGTGAATTTTTAAAAATTCATAAATTATTTTGTATTTCGAACAATTCATGAATGAATATATATTGAAGGTGTTTTTTGAAAAATTAGTCAATTATTCGCGACTTATTTGAAAATTCGCGAATAATTTGTGAATTTTTCAAGTAATTTGCGAATAATTTTTTGAAAAATTCACGAATTATTCATGATTTTTTTTCACAAACTTATGAATAATTCGTGGATTCATTAAAAATAACAACTAATTATGTTTGCTAAAAAATATAAATACATGAAAGTATGAGAAATTAGTTTACTTCTCTTTTCCCTCATTTTCCTTGGGTCAAAAAAAGGAAAATCTCAAAGAAAAGTTTTAATAAAAATTTTCCTTTGTTTTCTTTCATTTTCATTTTCCTTTGTTTTTTCTTTCCAACCAAACAATGGAAATAATTTTCCTTCTAACTTTCTTTCATTTTCTTTCATTTTCATTCAAACCAAACACACCCTAAGGGTCTCTTGCGTGGCCCGTGCACTTTCATACCTTGTGCACACTCGTGTTTCACCTGTGGGCCGCTGTTAGGTCCGCATAGTGATAAGTCGCATTATGCATCTCTGTACTTGTGATGAGCCACTATTGAGGGCCATATCATGACAATAATGCTTTCATACCATTATGCAGATGACTTGCACATCAATTGTTTGTTAAAATATCTTGATCGATGCATACTATCACGCACACTCATTGCATGATGAAATGCCAGTGACATGCATGTATTGATTCAACTTACGAGCTTACCGCCTTCACATATAATCAATCACATATTCTCTAACATGCGAGCTCGCCAACTCTGGAAGATATACCATCTAGCTTTCGGGTTCACCATTCACCATGCGAATAGATGTAACTGCGAATCCATCATAATAATTCTTTTATATCCAAGAGTTTCATCCAAGATATGTGCCTATTTGTCATGTTCAAACTTGAGGTCCAAAGCATCATATCCAGACAAGCTATCAAAATCGCATTTCTAATTTCTCTGCTTAAGTATATGACAAAATGTCGAGTCAACAAATCTTCGTTGAATCATCAAAACTGATTGTCATGCCAAAATCATTATATTGGACCAAAGTTCGATTCACTACAAGTTAAGCACACTTTCTGCTAGCTTTTGTCCTTGAGAAGGACAAATGCCAATAAGTTCTACGCAAGCTAGGAATTGGATTGGAGAGGCACTGATGTTGTTATATCACCTAGAAAGAAAATTCACAAACCCGATGCGAGAAGGTCCAAGTTGAACATTGAAGGAGTCGAAGCTAGGGTCTGTTGGAACTTATCCAACAAGTTGGATCTTAATCCAACGTTGGGCTAATATGCGGTAAATAATTATATAAGTGCTACGCTGTCATATTAAGCCCAATATATTAGTGATCTGGTTTTAATTAATTAAATGGGCTAAATGAGTTAAATAGGTTGTGGGGCCTTTATGTGTAGAGACTATTGGGCTTCAACTCGTTGATAGGCCGAGTTAGAAACCCTAGGGCTATGGAGGCTAGCCTATAAATATTAGCGGTCATGGTCCCCGGAATACACGAACAAAGTTGAGCCGTCTTTTCTACGTCCCGTCGCTAGGAAAGAAACCGGGAGAAAGCTAAAGGGATTCTCCAACCGGTTGATTCATGCTATTCTGGAAGATCGACCGTTGCGCTATCGTCAGGATCTTTCAGATTATTAGCGATGGACTCAGGTACGCTTCCGCTAAATCCGAGTAGGTCAATGATTTAAGATTCCGCATGTTTTATATATCTAGATTATTATTTGCATGGTCTTGCGTAATGATTAATCTAGATCTTTAGTTTCTACAAGTGGTATCAGAGCCCACATGCTGTGGATCTTAAATTTTTTGCCTGCTCATTGTAGATCTGATAAAAAAAATCAGATTTTTAATCTGTCTTAAGTTTCGGATCTGATAAAAATTAGTTTTTTTATCAGTTTTAAGTTTCAAATCTATAAAAATTTGGTTTTTTGATTAATTTTTCCAACCAAAAAAAATTTGTATTTTGACAAACCCTAGATCGGGGGCGGCCCGTCGGCCGCCGCCCGACACAGCAAAAGAGGGGCGGCTCTGCCGCCCCCGTCGGAAGAACGGCGCCGACGACGCCGGCGTCGTCGCAGATCAGAAAGGGGCGGCGAACCCGCCCCTGTAAGTCAAAAAAAAAACAACGGGGAAAAAGGGGGCGGCAATTCTGCCGCCCCTCGTCGGATGACAGAGGGGGCGGCTTCCGCCGCCCCCGTTCAGTAACAGGGGGCGGCGGAGGCCGCCCCCGTCAGATCAAAGGGGGCGGCGCCCCCCGCCGCCCCCGTAAAGACAATGGGGGGCGGCCCCCGCCGCCCCCCGTCAGGTCAAAGGGGGGCGGCCCCCCGCCGCCCCCGTAAAGAACCAGGGGGGCGGCCCCCGCCGCCCCCCGTTCAGAATCAAAGGGGGCGGCGTGGGACGCCCCCCGTTGGGTAATAGGCGCCGGCCTCTTGGCCGGCGCCGGTTGCGAGAAAGAAGGGGGCTCACGCCCCCCCCCTTACGGCGTCCTACTGGGGCGGCGGCGGCGGCGGCGGCCGCCCCCCTACAGAAACCCTAACCCTAAAAAAAACTTTTTTTGGGGAGGATTGGGCTGGGCCTGTTTTGGGCCTTGTTTGGGTGTTTTTGGGCCTATTATTGCAAAACAGTTTTTAGCCTTCTTTTGGGCTTATTGCAAAACAGTTTTTTTGGGCACATGGCTAATTTTGGACCCAATTTTTGGGTCATTTGGACACAAATTTGGGGTTGTTTTGGATTTATTTTAACACTAATGGAAGGGGAAATAAGTGGACATATATATATATATATATATATATATATATATATATATATATATATATATATTTCCCTAAAGTATAAATTTTTGTTAAAATTCAGTTTGAATTTTAAATTCAATTTTTGACACGCTTCATCATATATATATCGAAATGATTGTAATTAAATCAAATCCCCACCAAAGTGGGCTTTATCGTGGCGATTACTCTTATTTCGATATATAAAAAGTTACGGACATGCTTTGTATGTAAATTTGGTGCCTAAAAAAATCTTGAATTTAAATTCATTAAAAGGGAGGAAATAAATGGTTGTGTATATATATATTTCCTGTAGGCCCAATTTTGTGTGTTAAATTTAAGTTCATTCCAATTTTAATTCTTTAGGCAAAATTCAGTCATATATACATTTTTTTTGAAATAATTCCAATTTTTTGTAAAATTCCACCAAAGTGGGTTCTACTATTAAAATTGTTATTATTTCGGAATGTAAACGGATTAGAATACATACTCAGTGTGATCAGTTGCCTGGGTGAATTTTAAACGGATCGAAAGAGTAAATAAAAGGCCTTCCTGTATATTTACATTTAAGTTCAGTTTCATTTGAATTCAATTTTTGGGCACATTAGATTATATGTTTCAAAATAATTTTAATTATTACGGGATCCCACCAAAGTGGGCTTTACTGTTAAATTATTATTATTTCGTAACATAAACGGTTAAATACATACTTTTGTATGATTGGTTGACCAATATTGAATTTAATTTGGGTTGAAGGAGGAAATAAGAAGCTTAAATGTATATTTCTCCTCAAAGATAAATTTTGTGTTAATTGTGTAAAATAAATTTAAATTCTAAGTTTAAGGCTTAAAACCATATATATATATACTTCGGTATATAACAAGTTGACTTCATACGTTGGTATAAAAATTCAGTTTGCCTAAATTTAGATTTAAATTAAAACACAAAATTCAGGTGTTTTCTTCGGGAGCAAATAAAAGGTTTTAACATATATTTCTCCTTAAGAATAAGTTTAAAAGGCCTTAAAGGATTTTCGTGCACTAACCATCAAGCAAATGGCCTTAAGGAAATTTGATACATTTTAAAGTTATATATGAAATGGGGTAGGGTGTGTATTTATATATATAACTTTATATGTATGTTCATATACACATTAGTACACCTAATATACCCCATTTTAAGAAGAAAATTTGTGTTGAATCTATGGATTTTATTTAACTCAAAATAAATGATTAGAAAGGTGGAATAAATGGTTCTTATTTATATCTCCACTTTATGTAATCATTTTGTGTTAAATTCAGTTTAGTTTCGAATTCATTTATTTTTGGCACAATTCATCACATATATTTCGAATATGGATTGATTGGATCATCAACTCACCAAAGTGGGTTTTCTTGTGAAGATTAATTTCATTTTCGAAATATAACAAGTTAAATACATACTTTTGTATGAAAATTTTGGTTGCCTTAAATTTGACTTTGAATAAAAGTGGGCTTGAATATCTCCACTTAAAGTATAAGTTTATGTATTAAATTGCGACATAAATTCAAATTTTGCAAAGGTATATATTTTTGAAATGACTTCGTGCAATCATCTCGTCAAAGTGGGCTCTGTTGATTTGCATTATTTCATTTCATAAATGTAAAAGGAATCAAATGTGCCCATGATTTGCGTAAGAATGCTAAATCGGCCCAAAGGAAGATTACCGTTCTATACCATTTCATGCGCACCTGTGGCAATAGACAAGGTGATGATTAGTGAGATCAATGCATGCAAATTTAATTCGGCCCAAAGGAAGTTTTATTTTTGGCATGTTATTATTGTCATTGTCTGATTGCTACAACAAGATGTCAGTGACTAGTCAATAGATTATCCAAAGATAAATATTGGACTAGTGGGTGATGTCTTGAGATGGGAAAATAGCATTAACTTGAATTTGTTGTTGTATTTAATACTCATATGAACATGTTATAAATTGTTTTCTTGTTCTCTTTTCAGCTAATATTCCTGAAAATTTTTCTGCCAACCTAAAATCAATTCCAGTCCTTAATGGCACTAACTTCAAGGCATGGAAGGAGAATCTTTTGATAATCCTCGGAGTCATGGATCTTGATCTGGCATTAAGGACTCATTGTCCCCCACCACTCACTGATGAGAGTACCTCTGATGAAAAGAGGGAGATGGAGGAGTGGAAGAGATCAAATCGCATGAGCCTAATGCTTATAAAGAATGCCATTCCAGAATATCTCAGGGGTTCTCTTTCAGAGAAAATTTCCACAGCTAAATGGTTCCTTATTGAGCTTGAAAAGAAGTTTGTCAAGAATGAAAAGGGTGAGATTAATACACTCTTGACAAACCTATCTTCAATGAAATATGAAGGTAAAGGAAACATCAGGGAGCATATAATGAAGATGTCTGATATTGCTTCAAGGTTGAAAGCACTTGAGCTAGACCTCCCTGAGGCTCTGCTAGTGCATTTTGTTATGATATCTCTTCCATCTCAGTTTGACCAGTTTAAGATTAGCTACAATCTGAAGGATGAGACTTGGTCTCTGGATGAGCTCATCTCAAACTGTGTAAAGGAAGATGAAAGGCTTGAGCAAGAAATGACAGAAAGCCCTCTCCTGACATCCACCTTCAACAAGAGGAAGAAGGATACTGAAGCTGCAGATACAGCTTCTCAAAAGAAACAACAAAGGGAACTGAAAAGTTCAGAAGGTCATGGTTGTTTCTTCTGTGGAGCTGAAGGGGATGTAAAGAAAAATTGCTCAAATTATCACGCTTGGCGTGCTAAAAAGGGTATGTTTCTTTAATTTGGTTTGATTCTAAGTTAATTTCTTTTCATGCAACCTTTGGTACTTATAGGCACGTGATGGAAAGATTTGGTATAACCATTCACATCATTATGTCTATGCAGCATTGCCTAAGATGCCAAGAGCCAAATGATGGTGAAAGATACATCGATATGGGCAATGGCAAGATGGTTCAAGTAGAGGCACATTAAATTTAGATTATTTCTTTTAAATGCTAGATTGTATTTGAATTTTATGAGACAATTATGTACCGTTTTTAACGGAATTTGGATTTCCATTTCTATTTTGAACAAATTTGGTTATAAATGTTCAATTTTGAATGGAAAATTTGGTTGTCTCTTAATTCAAAATCAGTTTACTCTAGTTCTTTAAAAGATCATTATAATCTTCATTTATTTGGCAATGTTGCTTTATTTATAGAATTCCTGCATTTAAATACATGTGTTGTAATGAAAGAATTAACAGTTTAGAACTCAGTTATATTTTGATTACAGCTTATATCCTTATTGAAGTTTCAACAAATGAATCACTTGCATGTTTGAAGATGTCCAACTAATGTAAGGCTTTATAAGCCTAATAAAGTAATAGGACATAATGCTAATGATTTTCTAATTTTGTTGAATAGTTTTAAAGTTGATATTATTTTGTATGACTTTACATAATCCCACTATTAAGTTAGTTTACGAATTAGGAAATGCACACCTATTTGAGGATACTGAGTTTGAGGGGGGAAGTTTGGTTAGTGACATTATTCTTGAAGAAGATTAATCTCACATGTGTTGTTGGCATTGTTCAGGATGGTATTCCTGACATTGTTCAAGACACAATAAATTCAAGATAATGTTGCAATTCCTCCTATTCGGGAAATTGTTCATAAGGACAAACTCTAGCACCCTCAAAGCACTAATTGCCATTCAGGAAATCCATTAAAGAGATGCCAAGCTCACTTTTGACATTAGGATGATGGAAGTTCGACTTACATCAAGTCATAAAAATACTACATCTCTAAAATGGATTAATGCATTAATTAAGAAAGTCTTTAAATGATACTTAAAATCTTTTCTCATTGCCATAAGGTTTGAAACATATTGATTGTAAATAGTTTTTTATAATCAAAAGGAATTCAAAAGGGTATTAAGAAAAGATTTAAAGCGTATCACTCAAAGACTTTATACGGAAAAGAATGCTTTAATTGAAAAGAGACTTTTATTCAGTTTTCATAAAAGACTCTATAAGGTTTATAATGACATTAGTAGAGCATTTCGATATCGTTACTGATATATTAAATTTCATTAAGTGATCACCTCGTTCGGTTTTGAGATGATATTTAATGATGTTATCTAAGTTCTGTGGCAGCATGTAATTTCTATAATATCTATGTGGTAATGAATGTTAAGTTCTGTGGGAGACAAGTTTAGTCTCATTAATTACCCTGAGAATAATCTTCAGAAGATTTCCTATATCTCACCAATAGGGAGTTAGTTTTATATGCATTTGGTTATTGCATATATTACAGATGTGTTGGGCAAATTGTTAAGTTCAGGAGTTGACCATTTGATAGCAGCCAAATGTGTCTTACAATATTTATGGAGAACAAAAGGGTTACATGTTCAAGGATCAGTAGTCAAAAAGGTTTGAGATCATTTTGGTATACTGACTCTGATCATTTATTGGATGCAAAGAATATATGAAAATCTATGTTAGGCGACATCTACTAGAAGAGATCTAAATGGTCCCTTTTATATAGTTTCTTCTGACATGGCTTTAGATTTCATAACATATTACGTGACATCCAAATCATGAAATATATCTGCATATTTTGTCACTATGCTGCAAATTAGGGATGGTGTTGAAACACCACACAGTTTATTTAGTGACAATGAAGTCTGCAGTTTTATATTCCAGCAACAACAGGAACTCGACAAAGTTTAGATATTCAGAGATCAAGTTCCTAGATTGTTGATTAACAGGAGTGTATTAGTAAGGAAAGGTCATATTCCGATTTTGTTTTGTTTATGATCTCACTAAGGTTAAGGAGGATCAGTTGGAAATAGACATGTTAGATCACATTACATGTAATTTTCACGCTACACATCCACTTCATAATCCATGTCATTCTTTTGTATTAGCACGGTGACCACTGATGGGTCGAGATGCAATTGCTGCGGCGAAGATCTCTTTGATCCCTTGCTAATATAATTGATGGACCGGATTGTTCTTAACTCATTAAAGAAATGACAGCAAGTTAAGATCTTATTTGGTTGTATGCACTATGAAATATAATTATAAAGTTTAGCATATAGCCCAAGTGGGAGATTGTTGGAACTTATCCAACAAGTTGGATCTTAATCCAACGTTGGGCTAATATGCGGTAAATAATTATATAAGTGCTACGCTGTCATATTAAGCCCAATATATTAGTGATCTGGTTTTAATTAATTAAATGGGCTAAATGAGTTAAATAGGTTGTGGGGCCTTTATGTGTAGAGACTATTGGGCTTCAACTCGTTGATGGGCCGAGTTGGAAACCCTAGGGCTATGGAGGCTAGCCTATAAATATTAGCGGTCATGGTCCCCGGAATACACGAACAAAGTTGAGCCGTCTTTTCTACGTCCCGTCGCTAGGAAAGAAACTGGGAGAAAGCTAAAGGGATTCTCCAACCGGTTGATTCGTGCTATTCTGGAAGATCGACCGTTGCGCTATCGTCAGGATCTTTCAGATTATTAGCGATGGACTCAGGTACGTTTCCGCTAAATCCGAGTAGGTCAATGATTTAAGATTCCGCATGTTTTATATATCTAGATTATTATTTGCATGGTCTTGCATAATGATTAATCTAGATCTTTAGTTTCTACAGGGTCCCCACATCGAGTTTGACTCGATGATGCTCTTACGGACTATAGTGCATAGATTACATGATAAATAGAAGGAAGGCTTATGCAGACCGTTCGGATTCATCTGACTGCCGTATCATCGGGAATGAGAGAGAGAGAGAGAGAGAGAGAGAGAGAGAGAGAGAGAGAGCATTAACTAAAGCCAATGTGAAAGTAGTGAGTGAAACGGAGTATTTTACTGGCAGCAAGGCTTCGAAAGTCACTGAGGGCATGTTCTTTTGCTGGAATAGGAAAAATGGAATCGTGGGAAGTTTGTATTCCAAGGAGAGAGAAAATGGAGTTTTGTGTTCTTTTGGGTGGAATAGAGTATGGAAAGTGGGGTTTGTAATAGAAAGTGGGGTCCACATTCTATTCTTGTGTTC
>JAULAV010002591.1:0-19596 GCA_030789695.1 Scilla litardierei | reverse complement strand
TTCTGAGGCCGAGGAGATGGACGATGAGGAGCTTGACGAGCTTGTCTCTTCCTTAGCCCGTGGCGATGAGGCCACTACTGCTGCTGCTGCTGCTGCTGCTACCACTTCAGCTCCTGGAGATGGCACCACTTCCGGTGCTCCAGAGACTTCTGCTTCAGCACTTCAGACTTCTGAGCCTGCTGCTGACCCTGCTGTCGAGCCTTCACATCTATCACCTGCTGCTGTTGAGACCCCTGCTGCTGTTGAGATGCCTGCTGTTGAGCCTGTTGTTTCCACACCTACCCCGACGCTCCCGTCTGTTGAGACGCCTCTTCTCCCTGCAGAGCCTGAGTCCACTCCGTCGACTGGACCCACGGAGACTGTAGATCCAGCCACTTCCTCGTGATCGTTTGTTCCGAGGACTCTCCACTGCTCATTGGATGATTTACCTTTTGAGAGTGTTTTATTTTGGGTTAGGATGGAGATTGATGGTTGTTTTTGATGTACTTTTGAGTTTTCTGGATGTCGATGTTGGGTATTTTGATGTACTTTGGATATTGATGATGATGTTATATTTTGATGTAGACGATGATGTTGTACTTTTTGATGTTTATATAGATGATGTGTTGCATTTGATGTGATGTACATTTTTATATTTGATATCTTTTGGGATGTACTCATGATGTTATCATTTATATATATTCATCGATGTTCATGTTGTGATATTTACTTCGTCATGCACATTAATTCTCATTCAATGTCCATGCAATGTGATTTCGTCGCTCGATGCTTAAATGCTTGGTTAAATAGATTGAAAGTCTATAATTATATTGAATTGTTTTCCATGCACAATTTGTAACCAAGAATATTGAATATTGGAGAGTATGTTTCATTATTCAATAAATGAAAAAAATTATTACCAAATATTATTTTTTGATGATTTTAATTATCGCTTTTTGATAATGGACTATTTGTCACACTTTGATTTGATTTCATCACTTTTCCCTTGGTGTCAATTAGTTTCATCGTCATTGTCTACGACTCCCGACGTTGGATTTTCAATTTCCTAGTTGTTGTCGTTGTATGCCCCCCATTTTTGGGATAATGCCAAAGGGGGAGAGATAATGATAATAAATAGCGCAAATGAAAATTTAACTCAATTTCCAAGAATCTAGTTTGATATGTTAGATTCAGGGGGAGTTAAGATATATATAAGGATTTTCAAAATCCGATATTTCAAAAATCGATTCTCTTTATTTATCTTACTCGTCTGCTTGATACAATTCATATATATTCATTTTGGAATTAACGTGTCATCAATGCAGGGGGAGTAAGTATTTTACATTTGAATCATTATTTTTGATTATTATTTATGTTGGTTTGTCATCACCATAAAGGGGGAGAATGTTGAATATTGGACTCCCCGGATTTGGTTTTGATGATGAGCAAACATAAATAATCCATGAACTAACAATTTGTGAGCGCAGTATTGGAGATCGTCGCCAAATTCACGAGAACATTCAAAGCGACATCTCAACACTTCCCAAAGCTCGTATTCATGCCTAAAGCTTTGTTGAAGCTCTTGTGCCGTTTTGGAAGTTATGAAGAATCAATCGAAGCTCTCGAAGACCGTTTATTAAGGTTTTATTTATAGTATTTTTAGCTTCGATATATAGAATGTTAAGCCTTGAGTATATCTTACCATTCTAACTTCATAACGCTCATATCGTAGCTCTAGGATCTTAGTACAAGTTCATTCTAACTTCCTCGAAGCGTCGCGCTTCGATTCGGACTTGTATGTGCATGTTAGTTGGTACAAGAACAAGTACTGACCGACTAGATGGTGATCTAGTCGGTCGGCAACTCTTCTTGGACCGACTAGTTTGATTCCTTAATTTCTTGGACTTTACTGTTTACAGTTAGTCGGTCTACATTGACTCACCGACCGACTAGTTTGTGAACTAATCGGTCAATGATGCTTCTTTGACCGACTAGTTGTGACTTACTGTTCATGCTAAATTTCTCCTAAGCTACTGTTTATCGTTAGTCGGTCTAAGAACGTTTGGTGACCGACTAGTTGACAATCTAGTCGGTCAACTTTTGTTCTTGGACCGACTAAGTCAATTTGTATTCAGACTATTTCATTTTGCCTCTTAGTCGGTCTACGTTCATTGATTGACCGACTAGTTATGAAACTAGTCGGTCAGAAAGTCTTCTTGGACCGACTAGATTTCTAGGTCTGAAATTCTCTTTCTTCTCAGTTCCTCTCTTAGTCGGTCCATGCTGTTTGACTGACCGACTAGTTGATGAACTAGTCGGTCAGTGATTGTTCTTTGACCGACTAATTCTCCCAGATTTCTATCCGTTGGTGAATGACCTAACTTGTTTTTATGGGACCCTATAAATACGAACCTAGGTCATTTCTATCTAGGTTAGAGCTTCCATTCAGAGATTCATTGAGATCAAAAGAGATAGCTATTCTCACTCAAATCAAAAGCTCTCTTCCTCACAAGAAACCCATTCTCTCTCATTTCTAGATCTAGAATCCATCTAGAGAGAAGCTTGTTCTTGGTGAGCTCTTCAAGCTATTGCTTGATCCAAGTCTCCAAATCATTCCTAGGCACCGATTGCTGGTCATTTCCTTGGTGCTAGGTCTTGGTGACTTCATCTTCCTCAAATCCTCCATTTCACCTATTGGGTAAGAAAAACTCAAGGTATAGGATTTTGTGGTAAGTTTGCTTATTTCAATATAACTCATTTATATTGCTTGTTGATTCTCTCGGTTGTGAGAGAAGGTTGTGATCCCGGGTTGTGGGATTCACTATTGCTTTTGCTTGTATGATTTGATCTTGTGAAGGTTTTTCACAAGATATTCATAGTGGATATCTTGAGTTAGGGTTTCTAACTCAAGTATCCGGAGGGGATCCGGGTGGTTGGGACGTAGGATCACCGGGAACAAGTCGGGGAGACTTGGGTGGATCCGAACCCATTAACATCATTTGTTTGCATTGTTAATTTTGTTGTTGTCATACAATTTAAGCTTCCGCAAATTGTTTTGGTAGTTGTTTGCAATTTAATTTGGAATTATACTCCTTATTATTTTAGAGTACTATTCACCCCCCCCCTCTAGTACTTGTGCAGTAGCTGGTAGGGCATTACATGATCGCCATGGAATATGGATCTGAACCAGGATATGCCTTGTATTTGCGTTTGCATTGGCATCTTTCCCTTTGTGGTTGTTGTTTTTGAGTTTATTGTTTTTATTTCCGCTGCGTTGTGCGTTTAATTATTAGTAACTTTTTAATTATACGCTTCACTAGCCATTACGCTATGCATCCCCCCTTCTATTGTATTGTGTAGTCATAGGTCCCAACAAATACATGTTAGCGCAAGCATATTGTTTGATTATCATCAAAACATACATTGGGGCGATCCAATATCCAACATAATTGGTAACTGTTTAACAACTCTCTCCACGTCCCGCCTCCGAACGATTAATTTTACGATTATATACCACCTACATAGCCTTTCGTTGTCGCACTTTCGGCTCTAGCAAATGCCCTTTAGCCATGCCTTTAACCCAAGTCCATCCGCCTTCGATCCAATGGGCCATCTTTCCTTTACAAGGTCTATTCATGTGATTTTGGACATCAACACTAAAAAATCGATTCAAAACACGATGACTATGTTTGGTGTAGAAGAAATGGAAAGAAAAGGAAATTAAAAAAAGAGAAACAAAATTTTCTCTTGTATGGTTAGAAAGAAAAGCAAAAGTAAAATGATAAAGAAAGAAAAGACGAGAAAACTATATCGTACAATTTTCTTTTTTAACTTTTCATCTTAACCTCGTGAAAAAATGAGAGAAAGACCTAATTTTTTTATTAAAAAAACCAACCCATGCCCATTCAGATTTGAGCCGGACACTCTTCAGCCAAAAAAGAAGGTTTCAAACAACTAACCTAACTCATAAGTGATGTTTTTCTATTGCACCATTCTATATTTCTACGTAACCTTTCTAATAACCAAACATTAAAATTGCTATTCTTTTACTTTCATTTTCCCTTTTCTTTCTCTTTTGTTTTTGTTATGAATAGGCCCATGAGGCCCATTGGGTATCCGGCCCATTATTGAAAGCTATAAATATGAGGGTATGGGGCTATTAATCCCGTACACATATTACTCTACTTTTCCCTTCACAACACGTTATCAGCACGATCACGCTCGTTAAAAAAGGCGACGACGCTCGAGGAAGGAGATCCATCAACCGCTCAGTTCTAAGAAGATCGTAATCTTCTCAACGGGGAGCGAAAATGGCATCCTTCACTAACCGTCGTCTAGATTCCCTTGTCGAATCTAGAGGTAAATCTCAAAACTTTTAGATCTAAACTTGTATTTCCTGTAGATCTGCTTGATTTAAGATCAAAAAGTTTGAAAACACGGTAAAAATCACATTTTTATTTAGATCTGCATGTCTAAAACAATAAAAATCGTATTTTTAAAAGATCTGAATATCTGAAAAATCCGTTTTTATCCCATTGATCCATAAACCGCATGCCCAAAAGGGCAGAACGGCGGCGCTTTACCAACACCGCTGACGCACCCGTAACCTACACCTAGGTTCCACATGGCGGTGTCACGATCGCCAGGCGTGGTACGGCACCTAGGCTATGATTCCGGGCTCAATCCGCAAGTGGACAGTGTCGAGTTATAGTATATAAGATGTCGGATCCCACATGGACGGTGATAGTGTCGATTGGTTCTCAGTCAATTCCTAAGTCTAGAAGTGAGATAGTGACGTCCCCCGCTTACGCGTGTTAGATGTGTGCAATAATATGATTGGGGGCGTGAGATTTAAATATTTGTAACCGCAAGCGCACGGTGTTGTAGTGTGGCTTGGGGGGTCGAACTCAAGGAGGCGTGGATGTGCTTGTGTCAAGAAGGGTCAAATTCACCCCATGGGGCGATCTAGCCCGAATCGAATGATGGGTTGTCACGAAAAATAGAATGCAAGGGATAAACAATATAAAGTAAAAACCTGAGACTCTGGTTTCCACCCTATCGTGCGATTCTTGCCGATACGGCCTACGGGTAGGATAGCGATCGGAATTAGGGTCTATTGGTGAGGCGTTGCCTCTGAAAGTGGTACCGGCGTCCTATGGGCCCGATATTCCGGTCGATGCCCAGGATGATACGCCGGACTTCCCGGGTTCGGTCAGTGTGCACTCTCGTGTACATTAACACTGATCGACTTCGGGAGCACTAAGCTCGCAACGATAACTCCCAACGTCTCATCCTGCCGCTCCCGCGCACTATGATTCGACGTCTACGCTAAGGGCGTGAGCTATGGCTAGGGAGTTAACCGCCAAGTTTATTCCCCCTTGGCCCAACGGTCAAAGGCGGTCTTTTTCCCGCCGATGACAATAAAACACCCCACGTAACCGGTAGATTCCTAATCCCTATCGATTTCCTAGCCCTATGGATGCATCGGGGAGAACCCACGAAGGGGTTTCCACCAAAATCCCAGATTTGGGAACTACTCACACATATTTAGTAAAAAGCGATCTAAATAGAAATCGACCGTAAAAATCATGATCAGACGATTGAAAGGCAATAAGAACAATGCTAATAACACTATATCAAAGTTTGACAAAGATCGGAAAACTTACAAATATCTGAAAAATTACAGCCGTCAAAAGAGAGAAAAAACAGCAAAAAATAACAACTCCCGTTTCTGGAAAACCTAGGGGTCCTATATATAGAATACGAAATCACCCGATCGGGTGAAAAGTCACCCGATCGGGTGACCTGCTTCGTTTCTTCGGCAGCGCAGAACAGGACTTCACCCGGTCACCACGGCACGGTTGGTTGAGGGCTGAAGTTGATCGGTTGGATCTTCGTGCCGTCGGATGAACTGGTCGGTTGATCTCTCCGTGATTGGCTTCGGAGAATCGACTACAGGTGAACCGATCGGGTGAAAGTCACCCGATCGGTTGGCATTCAGCGTCAGAATTCCAGAGAGTTGGGGCGTTTGAACCGGTCACTGAACCGATCGGGTGACTTCTTGGTCGCTGCAACTTGTGTCCGGGTGGTGCACGCGTGCATCACCCGATCGGTTGGAAACAACCAACCGGTCGAGTGAGGGGCTGAAAGATGCGATCTTCGTCGTTTGACCCCCTGGATCACGCGTGACTCCTCCCGTTGCTTCGGGGACTCATGATATCATCGTTTTATGTCCCATATGCCAGTAAACTCCTGCAAAATGCGAAAAACACGGAAAAGTGAAAGAAAACAAGAAAACACGAGAAACCGAATATAAGACGGCGGTAAATAACGGAAAAAGACGAAAGAGAACGTGCGCAAATATATGAAATATAAACGCACGTCAAAATCCCCCAAGCTGAACGCTTCCTCGTCCTCGAGGAAGACGAGTGAGAGTAGGAGCTCGGAGAGAGAAAATAGAGAGAAAGAGAGAAAAAGAAAACTCTATATCCTAGATCACCCGTCAGGGCCAACAAAATCAAAAACGACACACCAAGCAAGCAAACGCCAAATCACATCACTAAACCAAGGAATACGAGTCCAGACAAGTGCTGTGGGCCCACGCAGTGAAGCGCGAGTGAGTGTGGTCGTGTGCTAGCAGTCCGTGTCACTATCTACGATGTGCGATAAAGCTCGATATACACAAATCTAAGAAATGACCCAAATATCGATTCGATTCGAATTAAGCAGTGAATATATGTAGTTCAAGCATGCATGAGAATAGAGAGAGAATCGAAACATATCATGCGTCAGGGACTCCACAACTAGTGTTAAGGAAATCACCACACTATAGCCTAGATAATAGCTAAAAAGTTCCTAAGCCAAGTGTTTTCGAAAACGATGGGGGTTGAGATGATGTGGAGTAGAACACTCGGTGCAAATTCTCGCCTTTCCTTTATTCTCGGCAAGTAGGAAAATATTCACACGGGAATTTTTTTGGGTTTTGGGTATTTGTATATTTTTTTGGATTTTTGGCTATACAATTTTTCTTTCTTTTCTTTTCTTTTTGGGTTTTTCTTTTCTTTTCTCTTTTCTTTTTGGATTTTTGGGTTTTTTGGCTATACACATGTGTACTCTCCCAAGTGGGAGAACGGTACACGACGAGGGGATTTGCACCAAGTAAAACAAAAAAGAAATCGGAATCTAAACACTTGGGCAAAGGAAACTATTCTCGCTAATTAGAGCATGGGCAAAATGGGTTATCCTAGTCCTTAGTTGTGGAATCCCGACACATGCGAAATGAAGTATACGATGTATATAGCATGCAGCAGCAGACAGTAGAAACAAATACCGCATATTCAAATCGAAGCATGATAATCTAGGGGTCATTCCTGGACAGGTATATAAAGTAAAATCACAAAGTAAAAGCACACCAAACAGCTAGGCACGACGCACGACTCACAAAAAGCTAAGTGGACCCACGATGCGTGAAATGCAGGAGGACTCGATATCCTGGGGTTAGTGAACGTGATTATCGATGCCATGCTAGGTGTGTGTGATTTTGTGGAAATTCATCATAGGGTTCATCTCTATGAGAAAGAGATAAAAAGAAGAAAAGAAAAAGAAAAAGAAAAAGAAGGAGAAAAACGACTCAAATAACAAAGAAAAAGAGACAAATGATGCACGAAGTGCGACTCCCCCAAGCTGAAACTTGCATTGCCCTCAATGCAATAGAATGAAATACGGGAGGGAAATGGATATTGGGGGGAATTTGCACAGACACAAAAAGACACAAAAAACAAGAAAATCACACAAACGAGACTGAAAATACGAATAAAAATAAAAAGCACACCACATGACATATAAACAGAAAATAAAAATAAATAAAAGAAAGAAAATCAAAATCACACGACACGACAAATAAACAAACACACAAAGAAAAACGAACACGACAGCATACCCAAAAATTTTGACTTCCCCCAAGCTAGACGTGACAATGCTAGCAAAATGATATGATCGTGTATATGCAGAGATATGCATGGGGGGTCAAAAAAACAAAATGAAATCAGAAAGCAAGAGATGTGGGGTCCTCGCCCTCCTCAGAAGAGGGTGTGGATGGGTGGTCGGGGGATGCGGGGGGTGTGCGGAGAAGTGGGGAAAGAGGTGGAGGAATAGGTGCAGTGGGGGTGTGAATGATGGGTAGAGTGTCGGTGGAGGTGGGTGGTGGTGGAAGTACGGCGATCAAGGCGGTGGTAGAAGGGATAGAAATGGGGAGAGAAGGCGCGATGGTGGCGGTAGTAGGTGGTGGTGGAAGAGATCTAGAGCGCACCGACAATTTCTTGCGGCACACATATGAAGTGACGGAGGAGGAGGGAGGAGGTGGTGCGGGTGCGACAGAAGTGGTCGTGAGAGGAGAGTTGGATACGGGGATGGGAATAGATGTGGGAGGGGGAGATGATCACCTAGGTGGGGGTGGAGGAGGTGGGGATGGGTGGGATGGTGGAGGAGAAGAATGTGATGGGGGAGGTGACGATCGTCGAGGTGGTGAAGGTGGTGGTGTGGGTGGTGGTGGTCCGTGGAGGTGAGTGGGAAGGCGAAGGATGGCGGCCACGTTCCTCTCAAGTACGAGGAAGTGTGGGAGAGTGAGAAAGGAGGACGGTGATGGGTCTGAGGGGGCAGAGGACGTGGCAAGATCACGGAGGGCTGCGACCTTCGCCTCGAGAGCAAGATGGGCAGAGACCTGGCGGCAACCAAAAGAAGTGGACTGACGTGAAGCGGAAGTGGTGCCGGGAAGTGATGTGGAAGTAGTGCCGATGGCAGTTGTAACGACTGCTTTTCATGTAACTGGATTTATTATAATATAATATATATTTTGGTGGATTTTCTCCTCATGTGTGGTTTTCGTCTCCGTAACTTTCATTTTCGATCGTTCCGTCGTGTTTTCTCGTTTCTTCCTTAGGATCGTCGATTTCGAAGCAAGTCATTCGTGACGGGCTTCATAACGGTCGTATCTTACTGTTAGATTAAGCCTAGGAGTCTTAGGAATCGATCCCGGAGCTCCGCGCTCCGTATCGGAACTTTTGGTGCACGTTAGCCGGTATGAGAAGGGGCACCGACCGACTAGATGACGATCCAGTCGGTCGGCAATCCTTCTTGGACCGACTAATTGGCTTTCTAAATTATTCAGGAGTTACTGTTTATCGTTAGTCGGTCTAAGAACGTTGGTTGACCGACTAGGTTGCAAACTAGTCGGTCAGCAATGCTTCTTTAACCGACTAACTCTTCAACTTAATTTTAGTATCTATACTGTTCACTCTTAGTCGGTCTAAGAACGTTCATCGACCGACTAGATGTTAAACTAGTCGGTCAGTATTTGTTCATGGACCGACTAAATCTAAATCCTATTTTCGTTCAGAAGTTACTGTTTACACTTAGTCGGTCTGTGTTGGTCGACCGACCGACTAGTTGCCAAACTAGTCGGTCAGTGGTTGCTTTTTGACCGACTAATCTGTGTTAAAACCCTAATTTCTGGGCAGCCGCCAGCCCATCCTATTTATACCCCTCCCAAATGTTTTCTTCTTCCTCCACTCGACCCAAAACCCTAGTTTCTCCCCCATTGAGCCCCCATCTTCCACCAAGCCTTATTCCTTCATCCCAAGCCCTAGATCCATCATCTAAACCCTCCATCAACTCATTCTACCTCTCATCTTCCCCAAAATCTCACCAAATCCCCAAAATCCCCCAAAAACCCTAACTCTCCAAACTTCTCCATTTGTTTCCAGATCTGGTCCTAGGGTTCTCCGGAGTGTTTCTTCCGCCTCCTCTCGGTAAGAAATCGATCTCTCGATGTTTTCATAACCTATTTGTATTTTTATGAAACCCTAATGAAATTTCATGTTGTTTGATGATTGTTTCCCCATAACAGCGATTTCCCCCGTAAATTAGCATCCGCGAGACGAACCTTCGTAATCGTCATCCCCGGTGCTAGGCAAGTGAAACTTGCCACTTAGGGTTTAGGCCATGTTTTAGGCCATTTTGCTTGTTGTAGGCGTAAAAGAGGCTAGGCGACGAAATGATACTCGCCTAGGCGCAAAATTGGGGAACTAGCTTGACAACGAAGCTAGTTCCGACATTTAGCATGTTGCATAATTACCATGTCATGTTCACTTCCATTAACGGTACGCAAATAAATTGTCATGTCATTGCATCCTTTAAGTATTTCTGTGAATTCATAGCTTATCTACAATGCTTGTGTTCCTGGCTCGTGTTCCAGAAGCGGGCCATGTGTTGGTTGATAGCCAATGCCCGAATTGCTTGTTTCCGGCTAGGTGCACCCCTACGCCAATTGTTTATGAATCGTGATATAGAATGCGAGCTCCTGTGCGGGGCAACCCCGGCTCATTTACTGAGCTCATGTGCGGGGACCCTGGCTCGATTACATGTGGGTATTGGGGGTAAGAGTTAAGCGGCCAATCAACTGGGAGTCTGCCCGATCAACAACTGCAGTGGTTAGACGTAAACTCTGGGTTTGGGGTAGTTGTTAAGCGGCTAATCAGCGTGAATGTGAAACCATTCAGCTGTAAGGCGTAAACATCTACAAACAACAGTGAAACGTGAATAGTGAATTGATTGAGATTGTTAGTAGCTTGGCTACTCTTGTCTTGTCCCGGTAATTGTTCTCTTGTACAAATTGTCTTGCCATGTCTTGTTTGTGCACTCATGTTATAACGGCCATGTCATGCATACTAAAACTGCTAGGTTGCTAGTTGCCTTACTTTCAGTTTCCTTGCCCAAGTCTTTTAGACTTGCTGACATGTGCCCCTTTACTCTTTTGGGTGACACATGTTAGATCCTGAGCCTGAGTACCTTGTTGAGGACGAGGTGTTTGCTGACGCCAAGCCCGAGCTTGTGTTTGACGGGGAGTACGTGGACACTGGGGACCAGTTCTAGTGTCTTCGTTGTGTTTTCCTTTTGTTTAGACTGCTGTTTTGTTGACAGTGCGTAGCACCTATACTTTGTTATGTCGTTGCTTTTGTTGGCCTTGTTTTGGGCCTTTAGACTCTTTCTTTTAGCCTGGTGGCTTTTCTGGATGTTGGACTTATTTTCCATGTTGGACAATTTATGAGATATGGGATTTTATTTCAGTCTCTCTTTGTGTTATTATTGTTGTTCCGTTGTGGATACAGGGACCTGCTTATGTTTTATTGACGCTTATCGGGTTTGGGGCTTCACAGCTCCACTCTCGTGCGGACCTCTTCACGTCTCGCCTCCATTTTAGGGAAGCGGGGCGTGACAGGTTTTGTTGGTGGCCCATGCAGGTCCTTCTGTAACTGCGATTTTTGGAATAGCGATAATAATATTAGAATGTCCAATAAACTGAGTTCGACGTCCGAGTCATAAGCTATGAGTCTAATCTGATTCGTTCTCTGTGTCACTAGATGGCAGGAAGATGATTCACCCGTGGTGGGGGTAGTGGTGCGCTCCCTCATGATGAGGAGCCTGAGCGGGAGCCCACCAACGGGGAGATGATGCGGATGATGCTCCAGATGATGCAAGTGCAGCAGGGCGTGCTTCTGCAAGTCCAAAATGCTCCACTTGCTCGAGCTGCCCGGGCTCTTCCGGATGCCCCTCGCTCTGAGCCAGGAGCGAAGCAATTTCGGGAGCTGGGTCCCGCATATTTTGATGGGTCTGAGGGTCCTCTGGCTGTCGATGAGTGGATTCGGAACATCGAGGACAATCTGAAGATGGCCAAGATCACCCCGGCTGGATGGGTTGATTTGGCGAAGAGGCAACTCAAGGATAATGCTCCGAATTGGTGGGATGCGGAAGAGAAGATGTTGGTGGAGCCGATAGCTTGGGCTACCTTTAAGTCCAGGTTTGATAAGGAATTCTTTCCGAAGGCTGCGAAGAAGGAGATGCTACAGCGCTTCATTGATCTGAAGCAAGGAAGCTCGTCGGTGGACCTATATCACCAAGAGTTCATGAGGCTGAGTCGGTTTGCACCAAAGATGGTGCAGGACGCTGAGGAGAGAGCTCAGAGGTTCCTGCATGGACTTGCTTCGGAGCTCCAGAGTTTTGTGACCTCTTCTGACCGGGAGTCTTATCAGAAGGTTCTAGTAGCAGCCAAGAGGCAGGAGCTGCTCGTGAACCAGAGGAGGGGGTCTGTTGTTGGTGCTGGGAAGAGGCCTATGGAGCAGGCCAGAGCGGTGGTTAGGCCTGGTTTCAAGCCTAATCAGCCAGCTCAGTTTAAGAGGCCAGGAGGGCCCATTCTGAAGACTTGCCATTTCTGCGGCAAGCCTGGCCACATCAAGGATCAGTGTCGGAAGTTTTTGGGCCAGTGTCTGGTTTGTGGTGATGCTTCTCATGCCGCGAAGGATTGTCGGCACGTGAATCAGCTGCGGAGGGCACCTGTTGCAGCACAGCCGTTGCAGCAGCGAGCGTCTGTTCCTGCTGGACGTGGAGCAGCTCTTGTTCCACAGGGACAGGCTTTTCGCCAGGCTGTTCCGCCAAGGAAGCAGGCTTTTCTGATGACCGCTGTGGAGAGCGAGGCTGTGGATGAGGTTATCGCAGGTAATCCTCAATCTAGCTGTCACTTTCCTAGCTGGTTTTGATTGTTAGATTACGTTGTGTGCTTGAACATGGTTGTTTGCTAGACTAGGGTTTGATTGTTAATTGATTTTTAGGTGTGGTTTTGGTTTGCACATTTCCTGCACGAGTCCTCTTTGACTCTGGTGCATCGATGTGCATCATTTCTCGGAGCTTCGTGGAGAGGCATTCCTTGTCGACGTCCCCTCTTTCCAAGAGTTGGAATATCGTTACAGGGAATGGCGTGGTCTCGGTGCATCGTGGTTGCAATTCTTGCTCGTTGGTGGTCTGTGGACATGAGCTTTTCGCTGATTTCATTGTCCACGACATCATCAACTATGATGCAGTTCTTGGGATGGACTGGCTTGCGAGCTTCTATGCTACGATCGACTGTCGAAGGAAGAAGGTGGTGTTCGAGATTCCCGGACATCCAGTATTTGAGTTCAGTCGTGGTAGCAGTTCGCTTGGTCCTGTCAGGTTTCAGGCCAGGCCAGTGGAGGTTGTGGCTTTGCAGATGGAGCTGGAGTGGCCAGCTGTGGTGTGTGATTTTGGCGACGTCTTCCCCGAGGAGATGTCTGGTTTGCCACCTAATCGAGCTTTAGAATTTTCTATCGATCTTATTCCAGGTGCGCAGCCGATTTCGAAGGCGCCGTATCGTATGGCACCTGTAGAATTGGAAGAGTTGCGAAAGCAGTTGGATGAGCTTTTGCAGAAGGGTTATATCAATCTTAGCGTGTCTCCGTGGGGAGCACCGGTGTTGCTGGTGAAGAAGAAGGATGGTTCGCGTCGCATGTGCGTGGACTATCGGGAGTTGAATGCGGTGACCATTAAGAATAAATACCCGTTGCCTCACATCGATGATATTTTTGATCAGCTTGGAGGTTCGAGGGTGTTTTCTAAATTGGATTTGAGGAGTGGTTACCATCAGTTGAAGGTGAAGAAGGGAGATGTTTCGAAGACAGCATTCAGGACGAAGTATGGACACTATGAGTTTGTGGTTATGCCTTTCGACGTAACTAACGCGCCCGCAGTTTTCATGAATCTGATGAACCTGATTTTCTACGACTTTTTGGACAAGTTTGTCGTTATCTTCATTGACGACATTCTGATCTATTCGAAGTCAGAGGAAGAGCATGCCTCGCACTTAAGGATGGTGTTGGAGATTTTGAGGAAGCATCGTTTGTATGCTAAGTTTTCGAAGTGCGAGTTTTGGCTGGATAGAGTTGCTTTTCTCGGGCATGTGGTGACTGGAGATGGTATTTCAGTGGATCCCGAGAAGATTAGGGCCATCAGAGAGTGGCCTGTTCCGTCGTCTGCATCTGAGATTCGGAGTTTCCTTGGACTTGCTGGTTACTATATGCGTTTCATTAAGGACTTTTCTCGTATTGCTGAGCCGATGACCAGGTTGACGCGGAAGGATGTTGCTTTTGTTTGGTCGGGTGATTGTGAGAGTGCTTTTGGTATTCTGAAGGAGAGGTTGACGACTGCCCCTATTCTTGTTGTGCCTGATCGCAGCGGTGGATTTGAGATCTTTTGTGATGCTTCTGGCAAGGGTCTCGGTTGTGTGTTGCATCAGCATGGACATGTTGTGGCTTATGCGTCTCGTCAGCTTAAGGTTCACGAGAAGAATTACCCGACGCATGATTTGGAGTTGGCTGCTGTTGTGTTTGCGCTCAAGATTTGGAGGCACTTCCTGCTGAGTGAGAAAGTGAAGATTTTCACCGATCACAAAAGCTTGAAGTACATTTTCACTTAGAAGGAGCTCAACATGCGACAACGTCGATGGTTGGAGCTTATGGCGGATTATGAGATTGATTTGCAGTTTCACCCTGGCAAGGCACCCTGGCAAGGTGAATGTGGTTCTGGATGCTTTGAGTAGACTTCCAGCGGTGATGATTTTGACCTCGCAGTGGAGATTGCAGCAGGATTTTTGCGAGTCTGGCGTGGAGATTTTTCTTCCTGGGGAGGATTCATCGTTGATGTACATGCAGGTACAGTCGACGATCGTGGATCGGATTAAGGCTGGTCAGGCTGAGGATCCGAAGCTGGTGAAGATTCGGGAGCAGGTGGAAGCCGGTCTGCGGACTGACTTTTTGATTCATGAGGATGGCTCGCTGAGGTTTGGAGCCAGGTTGTGTGTGCCAGCTGGGGATATTAGAGAGGAGTTGATGGTGGAGGCACACAGTTCGCCGTATTCTGTGCATCCTGGTGGCACCAAGATGTACCAGGATCTTCGTCTGAATTATTGGTGGCATGGTATGAAGAGGAGTGTGGCTCGGAGTGTAGCCAAGTGCTTGGTTTGCCAGCAAGTGAAGGCGGAGCATCAGCGTACGACCGGGTTGCTAAAACCGCTTCCGATTTCGGAGTGAAAATGGCAACCCATCACTATGGATTTCGTGACTGGACTACCTCGGAGTCCGAAGCAGAATGACGCGATTTGGGTGATCGTAGATCGATTGACCAAATCCGCGCACTTTATTCCATTCCGAGTGGGACAGTCCACTGAGGCGCTAGCAAGGAGATATATGGAGGTAAAATTCTTTTACTCTTCGTATTATTTCCTTTTCCTAGTTTGGATAGTGATGTAACATGAATCGTGCAGGAGGTCATGCGACTTCATGGAGTCCCCGTGAGTATCGTGTCAGACAGAGACACGAGGTTCACATTTCAGTTCTGGCAGAGTTTGCAGAAGAGCTTGGATACGCGTCTGAGTTTCAGCACGGCGTACCATCCGCAGACGGATGGCCAGTCCGAGAGGACGATTCAGATTTTGGAAGACATGCTGAGGGCGTGCATGTTGGATTTCAAGGGTTCGTGGGAGGACCATCTACATCTGGTAGAGTTTTCTTACAACAACAGCTTCCAGGCGAGTATTGGCATGGCGCCTTTCGCCGCTTTGTATGGGAGGAAATGTCGATCGCCATTGAGTTGGGATGACGTTGGTGATCGGGAGCTGTTGGGACCTGAGATGATCGTGGAGGCCATGGATATCGTCAGGAATATTCGGGAGAGGTTGAGGATTGCTCAGGACCGTTTTAAGCATTGGGCGGATGCTAAACGTCGTCCTTTGGAATTTCAGCCGGGCGACCATGTGTTCTTGAAGATTTCCCCGAATCGTGGTGTGATTCGTTTTGGGAAGCGAGGGAAGTTGAGCCCGCGATACATTGGACCGTTTGACATTTTGGAGAGGGTTGGCGAGGTAGCGTATCGCTTGGCCTTGCCGCCATCTTTGGAAGGAGTTCACAATGTTTTCCATGTGTCGTAGCTTCGTCGATACATTAGCGATCCATCTCATGCTATGGATTTTTCGGAGATTACCGTTCGCCCCGATATGACGTATGAACATCATCCAGTGCAGATTCAGGACAGGCGTCAGAAATCGCTTCGGAACAAGATTGTCAATCTTGTGAGGGTGATGTGGCGACACGGCTCACCTGGAGAGTCTACTTGGGAGAATGAGGATGAGATGCGAGAGCGTTTCCCACTCTTGTTTCCGGACACGTGAGCGTTTGGAAATTCTGAGGACGGAATTTTTCTTAAGTTGGGGAGGATGTAACGACTGCTTTTCATGTATCTGGATTTATTATAATATAATATATGTTTTGGTGGATTTTCTCCTCATGTGTGGTTTTCGTCTCCGTAACTTTCATTTTCGATCGTTCCGTCGTGTTTTCTCGTTTCTTCCTTAGGCTCGTCGATTTCGAAGCAAGTCATTCGTGACGGGCTTCATAACGGTCGTATCTTACTGTTAGATCAAGCCTAGGAGTCTTAGGAATCGATCCCGGAGCTCCGCGCTCCGTATCGGAACTTTTGGTGCACGTTAGCCGGTATGAGAAGGGGCACCGACCGACTAGATGACGATCCAGTCGGTCGGCAATCCTTCTTGGACCGACTAATTGGCTTTCTAAATTATTCAGGAGTTACTGTTTATCGTTAGTCGGTCTAAGAACGTTGGTTGACCGACTAGGTTGCAAACTAGTCGGTCAGCAATGCTTCTTTAACCGACTAACTCTTCAACTTAATTTTAGTATCTATACTGTTCACTCTTAGTCGGTCTAAGAACGTTCATCGACCGACTAGATGTTAAACTAGTCGGTCAGTATTTGTTAATGGACCGACTAAATCTAAATCCTATTTTTGTTCAGAAGTTACTGTTTACACTTAGTCGGTCTGCGTTGGTCGACCGACCGACTAGTTGCCAAACTAGTCGGTCAGTGGTTGCTCTTTGACCGACTAATCTGTGTTAAAACCATAATTTCTGGGCAGCCGCCAGCCCATCCTATTTATACCCCTCCCAAACGTTTTCTTCTTCCTCCACTCGACCCAAAACCCTAGTTTCTCCCCCATTGAGCCCCCATCTTCCACCAAGCCTTATTCCTTCATCCCAAGCCCTAGATCCATCATCTAAACCCTCCATCAACTCATTCTACCTCTCATCTTCCCCAAAATCTCACCAAATCCCCAAAATCCCCCAAAAACCCTAACTCTCCAAACTTCTCCATTTGTTTCCAGATCTGGTCCTAGGGTTCTCCGGAGTGTTTCTTCCGCCTCCTCTCGGTAAGAAATCGATCTCTCGATGTTTTCATAACCTATTTGTATTTTTATGAAACCCTAATGAAATTTCATGTTGTTTGATGATTGTTTCCCCATAACAGCGATTTCCCCCGTAAATTAGCATCCGCGAGACGAACCTTCGTAATCGTCATCCCCGGTGCTAGGCAAGTGAAACTTGCCACTTAGGGTTTAGGCCATGTTTTAGGCCATTTTGCTTGTTGTAGGCGTAAAAAAGGCTAGGCGACGAAATGATACTCGCCTAGGCGCAAAATTGGGGAACTAGCTTGACAACGAAGCTAGTTCCGACATTTAGCATGTTGCACAATTACCATGTCATGTTTACTTCCAATAACGGTACGCAAATAAATTGTCATGTCATTGCATCCTTTAAGTATTTCTGTGAATTCATAGCTTATCTACAATGCTTGTGTTCCTGGCTCGTGTTCCAGAAGCAGACCATGTGTTGGTTGATAGCCAATGCCCGAATTGCTTGTTTCCGGCTAGGTGCACCCCTACGCCAATTGTTTATGAATCGTGATATAGAATGCGAGCTCCTGTGCGGGGCAACCCCGACTCATTTACTGAGCTCATGTGCGGGGACCCTGGCTCGATTACATGTGGGTATTGGGGGTAAGAGTTAAGCGGCCAATCAACTGGGAGTCTGCCCGATCAGCAACTGCAGTGGTAAGGCGTAAACTCTGGGTTTGGGGTAGTTGTTAAGCGGCCAATCAGCGTGAATGTGAAACCATTCAGCTGTAAGGCGTAAACATCTACAAACAACAGTGAAACGTGAATAGTGAATTGATTGAGATTGTTAGTAGCTTGGCTACTCTTGTCTTTTCCCAATAATTGTTCTCTTGTACAAATTGTCTTTCCATGTCTTGTTTGTGCACTCATGTTATAACTGCCATGTCATGCATACTAAAACTGCTAGGTTGCTAGTTGCCTTACTTTCAGTTTCCTTGCCCAAGTCTTTTAGACTTGCTGACATGTGCCCCTTTACTCTTTTGGGTGACACATGTTAGATCCTGAGCCTGAGTACCTTGTTGAGGACGAGGTGTTTGCTGACGCCGAGCCCGAGCTTGTGTTTGACGGGGAGTACGTGGACACTGGGGACCAGTTCTAGTGTCTTCGTTGTGTTTTCCTTTTGTTTAGACTGCTGTTTTGTTGACAGTGTGTAGCACCTATACTTTGTTATGTCGTTGCTTTTGTTGGCCTTGTTCTGGGCCTTTAGACTCTTTCTTTTAGCCTGGTAGCTTTTCTAGATGTTGGACTTATTTTCCATGTTGGACAATTTATGAGATATGGGATTTTATTTCAGTCTCTCTTTGTGTTATTATTGTTGTTCCGTTGTGGTTACAGGGACCTGCTTATGTTTTATTGACGCTTATCGGGTTTGGGGCTTCACAGCTCCACTCTCGTGCGGACCTCTTCACGTCTCGCCTCCATTTTAGGGAAGCGGGGCGTGACAGCAGTGGTCATGCCGGCACTGGACACAAGGCCGGAGATGGCCGCAGAAAGATCCTCAGCAGTGATAGGGACAGGAGCATGGGTGGTATGACTCGGGCCAGCCCCGATATCTCCTCGGGACGCAGGAATATCTTGCTCGCCTAAGTGGGCGGTAGGGGAAGGTGGCATGCGTGCGTCCGGGGGAAAGAAAGGAAGGCGCAACCCCGCTAGAAACTCGGGATCGGGCGGGAAAGTCCAATCTCCCACTAGAGCAATAGTCATGCGAGCGGGGTTGGGGAGAATGGTGTAGGGGCTGGTGGGTGGCCGTAGTTGAAATCGAAACGACCATCGGGGCGGGGCTTAATCATATGAATGTGCCCCAGGACGTCAAGATCTAGAAGTGAGGGTCCTGCGGCAGTGGGAAGATCACGGGGGATGTGGATATAAAATTTTGGATAAGAAGCCATTACAGTGATTATTACCCCACAGCAAATCTTGCCCTTGCCGGCCCGACTAATCTCAAGGAGCTTGTAAATAAGCCAGTCGCCGACATGGACAGGGACGGTAGGGGCCCTAAAGCTAATCCCATCATCATCACGAACAAAGGGGAAGGTCATGGCCCTTAGAATGAAAAGATCAGGGATGGTCACGGTGCCTGACTCATCCCTGGGGAAAAATGCCGAGGATATGATCCGATGGGCCAGACGGAATATAGGATGGATGATGGAGGAGGCCTTGGCCTTACCTTGGGGATAGCGAGGGAGTATGGTGAGGCGGAACCAAAAGTTATCTACATCAAATTCCGTCGGGTATCCGTAGTGTCGGATAGCGTCGTTCCCAAGAATAGGGAAACCAAATATATCATTGATCCACATGAAGCGGAAAAATGTAGAACTGGTACCCATCAACACTTGCTAATTTCAAAATAGGTGATGGTATGGATATGTCGTGCTAATTTCAAATCACATGTTCGATTTCGACGGTAGGAGTAGTTTTGACAATAAAAGATTCATGTACCTAGTTCCTTTTGCTTTGGTCTAAAGTAATGAA
>JAULAV010002590.1:0-26136 GCA_030789695.1 Scilla litardierei | reverse complement strand
CTCAAGTTAAACATTTTCGAGTTTCTGGTGCAAAATGTTTTACTAAAAACACGTATGGGAGTTTGGACAAATTTGATCCAAGATCCGATGAGGGGATATTTGTTGGATACTCCTCACGTAGCAAAGCATACCGGATATAAAAAAAAGAACATCAACGATCGAGGAATCACTTCATGTTTCATTCAATGAAAATTTTGTCCCTGCTAGAATTATCAATGATGATGACTCCATGGAAGTTATATGTGATTCTATTGGTAATTCTAATTTTATGATTCTATTGTTACTAACCTTACTGATGATTCTATTGAGAATGTTCCTAGTGATCAGGGAATTCCCAAACGGCTTCATACAGGTCGTGACCATCCCCATGAGCAAGTCATTAGCAACATACTTGATAGTGTCAAGACTAGATCTCAAGTCAACTACTTCGCTCATTGTGCCTTTGCCTCTTCAATAGAGCCAAAGAATATTAACGAAACGTGCGAAGATAGTTCTTGGATCCTAGCCATGGAGGAGGAACTCATTCAGTTTGAGAGGAATGAGGTTTGGGAGCTAGTTCCATTGCCTTCGAAGAACCACACCGTTATAGGAACGAAGTGGATCTTCAAGAATAAGACCAACGAGAACCAAAACGTCATCCGGAACAAAGCTCGGTTAGTAGCTCAAGGCTACCGGAAAGAGGAATGTATAGACTTCGAAGAATCCTTGCTCTTGTAGCTAGATTAGAATCTATTAGGTTGTTGTTTTCTTTTGCATGCCATAAAGATTTTAAACTTTTTCAAATGGATGTAAAAAGTGCGTTTTTAAACGGAGATGTTGTTGAGGAAGTTTATGTTTCTCAACCTCCGGATTTTATAAATGAAAAATTTCCAAATCACGTTTTCAAACTTAAGAAAGCACTTTATCGTTTGAGACAAGCTCCTCGAGCTTGATATGACCGCCTAAAGAACTTTCTTTTGGATTTGGGTTTTAAAATGGGTGAAGTTGATTCTACACTTTTTGTTAAGTATGCCAATCATGATATTATTTTAGTTCAAATTTATGTTGATGATATCATTTTCGGTGCTACTAACTTCACTCTTTGCGAAGAGTTTTCTAATGTCATGAAGGACCAATTTGAGATGAGCCACATGGGTGAGCTCAAATATTTCTTAGGTATCCAAATTCGCCAAATGCACGATGGGATCTTCATCCACCAAACCAAGTATACGGTGGAGTTGCTAAAGCGATTTGGAATGGAGAATGCTTCTGGCAAGAAGACTCCAATGAGCACTACTACACATCTTGATAAAGATACGGGCGGAAAAGATGTAGACATTCGTCTATATCGAGGTATGATAGGTAGTTTATTATATCTTACTGCCAGTCGGCCCGATATTATGTTTGATGTATGTGTATGTGCTCGTTATCAGTCTCAACCTAAGGAATCTCACTTAGTAGCGGTAAAACGTATTTTCCGTTATTTAAGTTACACACTCGACTACGGATTACTTTATCCAAAGTCTAGCACATATGAGTTAATCTCATATAGTGACGCAGATTATGCTGGATGCAAATTGGACATGAAAAGTACTAGTGGCACTTGCCATTTTATAGGAAATTCTCTTGTCTCTTGGTTTTCTAAGATGCAGAATACCGTATCACTTTCTACCACCGAGGCGGAATATATTGCCGCCGGTGCTGCGTGTGCTCAGGTTCTTTGGATGAGACACACTCTTAAAGACTTCGGTATAAACTGTGATACTTGCCCTATCATTGTGGACAACCAAAGTGCAATATGTCTCTCTAAGAATCCGGTACACCATTCCCGTTCCAAACACATAGATGTCTGTCACCATTTCCTAGATGATCATGTTGCTAGAAAGGACATCATTTTAGTGTACGTTGAAACCCAGAAGCAAATCGCCGATATTTTCACGAAACCACTCAAGGAAGACTCATTTGTGCGGCTACGTCGAGAATTGGGGATTATGGGTGAATCCGAGATTTAGGATTCATGTTTTCTATAATCTTGCTTGATAATGTTATTCATATGCTCATGCTAGATTTGTTGGGATTTTCTGGATTTATGATTGGATTTTCGGAATTTATGCTAGATATATTCATGCACGTCGTATTTATGATTTTCGATGCTTTATAGGGTAGAATAATGATGTTTGAGAGTATTTTGATGTTTCGTCCAAGTGTTCTTAGGAGAGTACTCAAAATTTCGAATTCACAAATTTTTGGACTCTCTTAGTCGGTCCCAGTTCATCGGCCGACCGACTAGATTCAGTTCTAGTCGGTCAGTGATTGAACTCAGACCGACTAAATCTTGCCTTAGTTTTGACTATCAGTTATTGTTTGCTGTTAGTCGGTCCAAGCTCATTGGCCGACCGACTAGATTGCATTCTAGTCGGTCAGCACTTGAACTTAGACCGACTAATTATGCAGGGGCATTTGTGTCTTTTGTCCGCTGAATCAATTTATATCTCGTCCGCACCGATTAGAACTCATTCTAATCGGTGCGCGATCTCTTCCAAAACCCTAACCCGCGACTCCTCAGCTCTCCCTCAGCTCTCCCTCCGCCATGTGTCGCCATTTCCGGCCGCTGACAGTCGCCGCCGGCCATCTCCCTTCCTTCTAGGGTATATCTCCTCTCCATCTCTCATTTTTAGGGTTCTTTCGTGATCATTTTCTGCTATATCTCATTCGTATTAGGGTTTCTATCTTAGTTCAAATCTCGTTCAATTTCGATCTCTCATTTGTGTGTTTTCTCGTCTCGATATCATGGTGAGAACATGAATCCCTATCCGTCCCTCCGAGCCATACCCCATGACCGTCGAGCCATCTACCGACCCTAATCCTCCTCAACCCAAACGTCGTACCAAAACGACTCGTCCATCCTCCTCTTCGCCTCCTCTTAAGAAGAAGAGGACGGCTACTTCTAAGCCTAGAGCCCGATCGTCTTCTCAGCCCAAGCCCAAGCCTCAAGCTCAACCCAAGCCCAGCTCCTTTCGTGCACCCACTCCTCCCGCTTCTGACTCCTACGAAGAGTATATTCCGGAGACAGAGGCTGCCGAGAAGTCTCCTACTCCGCCTCCTCGCACTTCCTCTCGTCAGTCGAAGGGGAAGTCTCCCATGCCTTTGGGTGGTGTCGATATCTCGTTATGTCGCGATGACCCGATGTGTCTCGCGGCATACAATCGTATTGAGCACTGTCCGTTGATTCTGGAGCACTTCATCCAGTTTTTTGACTTTCCTCGGCTTGCAGATCTCCTCTCCTATAGCAGCCTACTAGACTATCTTTGCCATGATCCCAAGGCAAATCCGCATCCGTATCCCCGACTCGTCAAATTGTTCTATGCGAATCGTGACCGGGGTGAGTACGACAACACCCACTGCATTGAGACCACTATCTTGGGGACACCTATTGTCCTCACGGCAGAGATCTTAGGACAGTTGATTGGTGTCTCCTCCTCTGGCCTGCTCCCTGCTAATATCTTCGTGGATAATATCCACGATCTTGACCAGACCATGCTTGCTGAGATGTTCCACGTCATTCCTCCCGCCATGATTGGCGTTCCCTCGAAATCTTTTAAGCCTAATGCTTGGGTCCTCAATCTCATTCTAAAGTCGTGCCTTCTGCCGAAGTACGGCTCCTCCAGCTTGCCCTCCCAGCCATTCCTTAAGCTTATCTACGCTCTTTTCATGAGGAGCAAGATCAATTGGGCCCGGATCATCCTTGACAAGATGGATTCCTTTGAGTGCATAAGGAAATCCACCAAGTCTGCTCACATTACATATTCTTGCCTATTGACTTTCGTATTCCTGTCACTTTGGCGTTCCTCTCCCTCCCGATGACCAGCGTCCGTTGGGTCCTCCCATGAACGCGACTGCCGTGAAGAAGTCTCTTGCGGCCTTGCGTCACGTTCAGAGGACTACCCCTTCTACTCCTTCTTAGCCTTCTCGCCCTGACTCTTCTGCTTCTCAGAGCCGTCAGGAGGCTCGCATTGCTCGATGTGAGGAGATGCTCACTCGCATCTGTCGTCACTTGGGCATTAAGGTTCCTCCTACTATTTCTGACGATGAGGCCATGGATGAGGCTGATCTTGAGTAGCTTGTTGGTTCTCCTGTTCGTGCCCCCGAGGGTACGTCTGCTGCTGCTACTTCTGCTGGTGCTCCCGAGAACACACCTGCTGCCACCATTCCTTCAGTGGATACTTCTGCGGGTGCTCCTGAGACCACTCATGTTGCCACTCTCCCTTCGGTTGTCACTCCCGTCGATCCAGAGACCACCACCTCTTCTGCAGAGCCTGTTGCTGCTGCTGATCTTGCCTCCGCCTCCTGAGCTTGCATTGGAGGACTCTCCCATGTGCACTTGGTTGATATATTTATTGTGAGAGAGTGGGGTAGGATAGTTGGGTGGTTATGTAATTTTTGATGGATTTTTGATGTATTTTGATGTATAGATGTGTTGGTGATACATGTTGATGTATGTTCGTTTTGATGTCTGTTGAGACATATGTTGTATGATATGCTCCGATCTGATGATCGTTTATATTTGTGTTGGTGGATGTATATCCTTTTGATGTATCGTGTTATATATATATATATATATATATATATATATATATATATATATATATATATATATATATATATACATCGTGTTGCCATTTCCTTCAGTGTGCACATTATTTCTATTTTGTCTCTGAAGTTGATTTCGTCGCTCGACGATTATATTGATTAAATAGAATTGTTTCTATGAAAACATAGAATTGTTTTCCATGCACTAAATTAACTAAGAATGTTGATATTGGAGAGTATGTTCCATAACTCAATACGTGAAATTGATTTGAGTTTTGATGATTTCATTTTTCGATTTTCGACTATGGTCTCGTTGGCACGCTTTGATTTCCTTCGTTATTTTACATTGGTGTCATTTGGACCGTGGTCGTATTCTTCGACTCTCGTGCTTTTATTATAGCCATTGTTGTTGTCGTTGATCTCCTCCCGCTCTTTTTGCTAATGCCAAAGGGGGAGAGAGACGATGTGCTAAATGATAATTTAAAGCAATTTACCGTGAATCTAATTTGATATGTTAGATTCAGGGGGGGTTAAGATATAAAAATAGATTTAGATCCTAAATTTCAATAATTGGTTCATATTTTATACTTTCCTCGTCTGCTTGATGCGTATGATTATTATTTAATTTGGAATTAACGTGTCATCAATGCAGGGAGAGTAAGTAAATTTCTTTTGACTCATTATTATTGATTATTATTTATGTTGGTTTGTCATCACCAAAAAGGGGGAGAATGTTGAGTATTGATTCCCCGGATTTGGTTTTGATGATGAACAAACATAAATATCGTGAACTAACTCTTTGTGAGCGCAATTATGGAGATCGTCGCCAAATTACTTCGTACATCAAAAGCGACGTCTCAAGACTTCTCAAAGGGCGTGATCGTGTGCCTAAAGCTTCGTCGAAGCTCTAGGAGCATTAATGAAGTCAAGAGTTTCGGATTGAAGCTTTGAAGACGGTTCGTCAAGTTTATTTATATAGTCTTCTAGCATCTTTTCGTAGAATGTTAAGCCTTGAGTAGGTCTTACATTATAATCTTCATAACGCTCATATCTTAGAGCTAGGATTATTATAGAAGCCCATAGAAACTTTCCTGAAGCTTAACGCTTCATTTCGCGGCTTCTAGTGCATCTTAGTTGGTTCAAGAAGAAGGACCAACCGACTAGATTGTCATCTAGTCGGTTAAGAATCCTTCTTGAACCGACTAGATCTCCTTGCTCAATTCAGCATCTTCACTGTTGACAAATTAGTCGGTCCAAGAAGGTTCACCGACCGACTAGTTGTCAAACTAGTCGGTTTGGAATCCTTCTTAGACCGACTAGTTATACTTTCACTTTTCAGCCTGAGCTACTGTTGACTCATTAGTCGGTCCAAGAACAACCATCGACCGACTAGTTGTGAAACTAGTCGGTTGGAATTTGTTCTTAGACCGACTAGTTCTCTTGTGTTCAGCTTATTGTTTTTCAACTGCTTAGTCAGTCAAAGAACACTCATCGACCGACTAGTTGTCAAACTAGTCGGTTGGCAAGTCTTCTTAGACCGACTAGTTCTATATCCCCTGAACTATCTTTCTTGGCTGTCAACCTCTTAGTCGGTCCAAGAAGGATCACTGACCGATTAGTTTTCCGACTAGTTGCAAAACTAATCGGTCAGTGATCCTTCTTAGACCGATTAGACTGCTTCAGAATAGAGCCGTTGGAGCATTAAATGCACGAATTTTCCCTCTCTCTTCTCTCTATCCTATATATACTTGTGTTACTTCTTCATAGCAATCAAGGCTGATATTATTGAGACTTTGAGAATTAAAGAGAGAGCATTTAATTCCTATTTCCAAGCTTCCTCTCTTCACAAGAATCTCTCACTCACTCTTATTCCTCAAGAGAGATTCTCATTGATTGTGAGCTACTCAAGCTAGGAGCTTGAATCCAAGTCACCAACTTCTCCCTAGCCACCTATTGTTGGTCATCTTGGTGGAGCTAGGGTTTGGTGCTTGCTACTTCCCAAAAATCCTTCTTGCCCTAAAAATCTGTAAGTTTTACTCAAGGCATAGGGTTTTGTGGTGAGTATTTATATTTCATATTTACATTGATATTTCAAGTTTTTCTCTCGGTTTGTGAGAGAAGTTTGTGATCCCGGTTTGTGGGAGTCACATTTTCATTTGTGTATGATTTGATCTTGTAGAGGTTTTCTACAAGAATTTCATCGTGCAAATTTGAGTTAGAGGTTTCTAACTCAAGTAGCCGGAGGGAATCCGGGTGTTTGGGACGTAGGATCACCGGGAACAAGTCGGGGAGACTTGGGTGGATCCGAACCCGTTACATCGCTTGCTTGCGCTTGTCTTTTATTGTTGTCATATTTCCATTCCGCATTGTTGGTTGAGTTTGCACAATAATTAGGAATTATACTCTTGATTATTTTAAAGTAATATTCACCCCCCTCTAGTACTTGTACAGTAGCTATCAGGGCATTACATAAGTCTGGTGCCGACTGTGTTTGGGATTAGCCTGCTATGGAACTTGACGTTGAGGAGCCGGAGGTGGTCCATGTTGGGTTGATCCTGATGCTACCATAGGTTGGGTCGCAAAATTGCTTGCGCGACGAGGGCAGTTCCTTGCAATATGATCTGGTGCACTGCACGCCAAACACTGGTTCAACAGTACGCGACAATCCTTCTTGACATGTCCAACCCGGTTACAATGATGACATATCATTGTAAATCTGGGGTCGACCGAGGTTGTAGGCTTCTTGAAATTGGTGGTCTGAGTCAGTTGGAGATCATTCCTTGGCGGCTCCTGCGGACGCTTGCTTGCCTGACGTGCCTTCTTCTGATTCGTGATCCGCTCGTGTCGATTCGTTGCTACTAGAACTTCATCATGAGTGGTAAAGATGGACGAAGACATCGAGATCTGTATATCCAGATCCAAACCCTGTCGGAAGCGATGAGCACAATCCTTAGGGTCTGCCACCATAGTAGGAGCATATCGACTCAGCATAGCGAATTCGGCCTCGTATTCATCAACGGTCATAGTGCCCTGCTCTAGGTTGATGAAACGACTCTCCATCTCTCGCTTCGCAGACTTGGGAAAATACTGGATGTCAAACCTCTGACAGAAGGTAGCCTATGTAATCGGTTTGGGCAGCCTGGCCTCCTCAGCATCCCACCAGCTACGGGCATTATCTATCAACTGCTTCCTAGCTAGCTCTACCCAATCATTCGGATGGATTCGGGCAAGGCCCAAATCATCCTCAGTGCTACGACGCCACTCTTCAGCCGCTAGCAGGCCCTCTCGTCCGGATAAGCTCTTCAGATGCATCCCTCGGAACTGCTTGGCCCCCGGTGGTGGTGCAACTGGTGCGGCTGGCGCAGCCTGACGTCCCTACTGGACCAGATAGTGCTGAACCTCTAGCATCTATCGCATAACTCCAAGAATCTCGCGGATGTCGTCATTTCCACCTCCAGCAGCTACGGGTCCTTGTCGAATGTTACGTCTCCCTGCCATGCTGCAAACAAACAAAGTAAACATTTGTGTACAAAGTTTATCTAGACAGTCTAGTTAATAATGACACCCATATTGTTCTGAGTATTTCGCAGAAAGCAGGACCTGCATGGGCCACCACTAAAACCTGTCACGCACCGCTTCCCAAAAAACGGAAGCAAGGACGTGACGAAGGTCCGCTTGGGCTGGAGCTGTGAAACTCGAGCCCAATAAACGTCTGTAGTGATGTACCATTCGAAGTACATATTCTTGCGTGCGATCTCAGAAAAAATACAGAAAATCATCATTATACTTGACATCCAGATTACATGTACACAAAGAATTAAGGCCTAGCATGGCCATTACAACAATTACATGGAATTTAAAATGCACCTGAAAGAAATACAAGTATTAAATTTATGCAAAGCTGCGATGAGTATGTCGTCTTCAGCAGTGGGTCTCGTGCTCCTGGTATCCCTGGTCACCCTCTTCAGTCTCCAAGTGAACTCCTCTGTGAACTGTGCTCAAAACCTAACGTATATTTCACAGACAAGGAAACATACGTCAGCGAGGGTCGCTCGGCAAGATTTAAAAATGTTAGTAATAAAAGGACCCTCGGCAAGATAATATAGTTTACAAAGCTTAAGCTAAGAGTGATGCAATATGGTTTCGATAAGATGAAACATGGCAGCACGGAAAAACATGTGAGCATGACATCGTGTAGTGTGTAAAATAGTGTGCAGGCGAAGTGTGGTGCGCAAAGTAACAAACACACCAAGGTGTAGTGTGTAAAGTAACCAGCATGGCAGATGTAATGTGTACAGCAATAGTCGTGGCAAGTGTAGTGTATACAGCAATAATCGTGGCAAGTGTGGTGTGTACAGCAATAGTCGTGACAATAAGTTTAGCAGGTTACACCATAGCATCAGCAGAGGTAAAAAGTGCATCAATCAATCTCCTATCTAGTGACAAGCCCAGTGTCCGAGGGGGAGGTGACTAGCATTACACCCAAGCCAACGGGAGCTACCCGTGACTCTCTACTCACCGACCCGGCCAAGTGTCGGTCAAATTCACCGATAGAGTGTAATCCAACTTTCCAGCCTCTACTACACTAGACTACCCCACCCAAAGTGTCCATAAGTGTATCTGTAGTCAATGTTTGCCGTATGACAAACATTCCGTAAATGCCCCGAGGGCCCAATATCCGTAATGCCCGAAGGCCCAATAGTCCGTAATTGCCCGAAGGCCAATAACACGATTCAATAAGGGGTGGACAATTCAAAAATGTACATGGCGACACAAAAGTAGTACCACAAACAATAAGAGTAATACGTTTTTAAAGTTGGCAGAGCATATCATATTTTAAAATCAGTAAGTGATAAAAACTTGCGTATTTGAAAACAATTGTAAGGAAACAATATACTTGCAAAGGGGTAAATACTTGCACACTTGAAAGTATGTAGAAATTATTATACTTGCCTGAAAGGAGTGTTTCTGATGTCCCGGTGATCACGGCGAGAGACGTGATAAAATCTGCGTTAACGGATTTTAAATGTCAAGCCCAACTAATTACTTAGTTTAATTATGATGTGTGTACAGGCAAACTAACCTATTCATATACTTTTTTTAAGTTAACAATATTAGTTTCTGTTTTTATAAAGCATGCGTACCAACCGTACTGAAAACTTAATAATAGACATACTTATATAAACAAAATGTAACTCATTTATGTACTAATTTAGCTAATTAAGCTTTAAGCACAAATGATTGAAATTTGTTATGATAACATGGGCACTGATCACTCATTAACCTATATGTTTTAACACATACATAGTCTAGTAGAGGTACTGTTTTGAATGGCAGCTTAATCAAGGCAATTGCTTTATGAGCAATAATTACTACGGGTACTGTTATAAAAGGAAACAATAATACATATATAGCATGGGTTGATGCACTCACAGTTTATATTACTTTCACCGAAGTTACGCTTCGTGCATGCGGGGAGATCGACGCGGAGATCTCGAAGAGAGAGACGCGGCGTGGTTGGAGGCGCCGGTGATGAAGGGAACCGCGGGAGGCACTGGGGATCTCTGCAGTCGGCATCGGTGTGAGGAGGAGGCCGTGTGGAGGGAGGCGCCATGCGGCGTCGTGAGTTGTCGGTGCTTCTGGGGGTGTGGCCGTGCGCTGGCGCTCGTGGCTAGTTCGTCGGAGCCGTCGTGGGAGAAAGGTGGCTGAGCAGTCGAAGTGGCAGAGCGAGCTTGGGGCGGACTGGGTTAGGGTCGTCGGTGGAAGGAGGAAGGCGTCGGCAGTCTTGGGTGCAGGGTGGAGCCTCGTCGGAGTGGTGGCCGTTCTAAGGCGGTGCGTGGTGGCGAGGAAGTTGTGCACGGTGGGGAGGAAGTCGGAGCGAGGAGGAGGCCGTGCTCTCGGACTGGGTGCCACGAGGGAGGGTCGGTGTTTGCGTGTGGGGGCTGCGACGACAAGGCGAATGCTGGGCGGCGAGTTTGGAGCTCGGAGGGAGGCGCGGAAGTTTCGAGGGAGGAGGTCAGAAAATGGGGGGGGGGGGGGGGGGTTGCGGCGTGCTCTCGGAGGTTGAATGGGGAGGGCGCTGGGTAGGCCGTGTGGAGCTGGGCAATGGTGGGCTGCCTGAACTTGAGATGCCACCGGACGAGGGTTGCGAGCTTGCGGCTTTACTGGGTTTCGAGAGGGGGGTCCTTGCATGGGTTTTGCAGGGAGAGAAGGAGAACGTGTGCGTGTGCGTGACGTGTTGGGAATGGAACGTGGGTTCACGTGGGGCAGTTGCATGCGAATTAGGGGGGAAAACGTGGAGGCCGTTAGTTGAGGGGAGAGAGATACGGGGCTAGTTAGTGGGAAAGAGTTAAGATTAGCTAATTATTTAGTTAGGAATTAAATATAATTAGTTAGGATATGGGTTAGTGCGGTACAAATCCCATAAGTTTGTTTTTAACAGATTTTTTTAAATCAAAGAAGATTTCATTTAATAATAAAAAAATAATTATAATAAACATTTAGATTTGAATTGGATTTTGGATGAGTTCATTAATATATTTGGCTTTACAAACAAATAACTAAGTTTGGTTTGACAACCGTACAGCACAAAAAATTAAGTAAAAGAATGTTATTAAAGTAATTAATATAAGATATGCAGTTAGGTCCCTCGAAGTCCAAAAATTGCAAGGGAAATATTGGAGCGATCGCGCCTTCGAGAGGATTGCTAAAACTAAATCCGGTCACGTGTCTGAGTTAGGGAAACTAAAAATAAAAATCAAATTGTAGAATACAGACAATAACGAAATACAAACGGAATACGTACATCAGAAAAGTGGCCGTTACAAGGAGGGACTGATGTGACATATTTGATGTCACGACTTCAGGATAATCGTTATACAAAAGGGAATATATTTGTCATATGTGTTGGAAAAAGGAGCAATTGTTGTTTCTTGTCCCATAAAGGACGGCTAAATTTTTTTGGCGAATGTCATCACCTTGCTAATGAAGCAATGAGTTATTTGTATAACGATAATGTATTAAATGTTAATACATGAATACACAAGATAGTAGCAAAACTTATATGGCAAAATAGCAAAATAGACTAGGCCGTACCGAAGAGACTAAGCTTCAAGTCACATAAAGAGGGGTCTGACCTCTCGTATTATGAGTCAATAGACACTTGTGAATCTTGTCTCAAAGGTATGATGGCCGAAATTTCATATGTAAGATAGTGGGAGAATGAGTTGGTGAACTCGTAGTCTCGTACATACGGATGTACCCGGACCCAAGTCTAAGTTATCCAAGATAAGTTGTTCTTATTTTATTACGACACGTGTTCTTGCTGAAACACAAGTCTGATAAAATAGATAACACAATGACAGAAGTATTTGAACTGCTTCGATCAGATTAAAGAGTCGAATACTTAGCTATATAATTCTTACGTAATTAAAAGAAAATGTGAATTTCTCTTAGGTGATGTCTCTTAACACATCGGTGTGTTGTAGAGCATGAATCGCACGTTGTTAGACATGGTGCGATACATGGCAAGTGACTCTGAGTTATAATCCTCCCTCTGGGTTAAGTCCCAGATAGTAATTCCTAGGTTCTTGATAAAGTTCTATAATGACCTTATCAATATGATATTCATTAAATCAATAGTTAGGAAGTTACTGGATTACTCGAGTCTCGTTAGACAAAAAGTCGAGTAAGACATTGTTGAATCATTGTACCGACACTCGAGACGAATCGACCGACGAGTGAGTAAGGCCCACAGAGCCCACAAAAGAGGCCTGATATCGACTCGATCAAAGCCCACCAGCCAGTCGCCCATTGCACTCCTATCACTCGAACGTGGGATTGATGGCGGCCTCATAAATAGTAGGAACATGGGCAACGTTTGCTCCTATTAAAGAGGGAAGATCATGGCACCATAATGGGTGACTGTTATCTTCCCAACGTCCTTGAAATGACCCAGGAAGCCTATAAATACCAAAAGGTTCAGATTCCCAAGGTACGAGATCTAAGACATAGACTCTACTCTTTCAGCACATATTTCTTCCACTAAAGAGCTTGTTACGTTACATCTGAGATGAACCTCCGTGGGTCGATCTCAGCTGCTCCAAGCTCCCTCTCTTCCTTAAGTTCATAATCTAACTTAAACATCGGAGGGGATTTGGGTTGGAATCCAGATCCGAACCCCTTGATGCTTCTTTGTGGTGCAGATTGTCGAGTCTCGATCCTCTGTGAGGGTCGTCCCAGAGCTTCCCAGCGTCGATCCATCGACATACATGCCTGTTGAAGGTCGATCGAGCATCGCAAGCCATCCATCACCCATCAACCGACCCTGGTTCTTCCAACCTAGGGTCCCACCCAACTCGCTGACGAGGCTCCGACTCAGCACGAAGGGTCCATGTCAGTAAGACAATTGTTTGGTCATTTTTTGCCTTAACATTTTGGTGCCGTCTGTGGGAAACAGTTAACCAACTTGATATCCCAAAGCGATCAAAAAGCTATGTCAGCTGGACCCAGCTATACTGGATCGATCCAAGTCTGAAGGAGAAACAAAAAGCAAACAGTGTCCTGGTGGAGGATGCCTCAGACTTTACGTCCCCATCAAAGCGACCTGCGAAGGCCCCAAAGAACCGAAGGTTACCCAAAATCAATTCGACTAATTTGCAGAGCGGGTCGACAAGAGTCCCGATGTTTTGGCAACCCTGATACGCCAAAGCATGGGAGATCCACTGCTCACAAATGAGCAATTACCGCCTCCAAACCCGACCCCGACACTGACTAGAGGCACAGCCGTGCTCAGGGATCAAGGAGATTCGAGAGCAGATCGGCAAGAGATCATCCTGCACAATACAACCCCCACGACTCACCAATACGGCAAAATGGGGATTGACAATCGTCCCTTCGGTCTCTAGGGAGAACCCGGTCCCTCCAATTATAAGGAAACGACCCGCAACATCCTGGATCAGGTAATATACAGCCCCCAGGTTATAACCCTCTTAATCTTGTAGGTGAATATGGGAGGAGAGATGAGATCCCAAACCGATCTTCGGGAGCTACTTACGTACAAGGTAGGGAAGGGCGATCCATGCTCATCCAATCTGCACTTCCACAGACCCCATTGAAGGATAACATCACTTCCGCACCCTCTCTCCTGAAGTTCAAGCTCCCCGCCTTGCCAACATACGATGGCAGAGGCGACCCGTGGTCATACATCCGCAAGTACTTAAACGTGATGCTGCTTCACGGGGCCGATGAGCCATACCTTTGTCGAGCCTTCCATGCTACCCTATTTAAGAGAGAATAAAGCGGGTACGAAGGATTACCCGATGACTGTATAGGGTCATTTGACGAATTGGCTGATTTGTTCTGCAAGCAATTCGTCGCGAGTCGACGTCCCAAGAAGAAGTCCTCCCACTTCTCTACATTCAAGCAGAATGAGAAGGATTCAATCCGAGCTTTCGTCCAACGATACAACGACGAAAGGCTCGAGGTAGAGGAGACGCCAGATGTAGTTGTCATAGCAGCTCTCACTCAAGCGACGCAAAACAAACACTTGCGAATGGTGCTCCACCAGTTCCCACCCAACAACCTCGCAGAGATATTCAATATTATGGATCGGTTCATCATCTCCAAGGAAGCAGATGAACCAACTTAAACAACTGGGAAAAGCACCCCTGCCCGCCGTGGAGACACCAGGCGGGAAAAACCAACTCAGGGGACTCCTCGCCAGGAATCTCGAGACAAGAGACCAAGAGATAGGAGCCCTCGGAGCAAGGAACGCCTTACTTATGCAAGACCAAGTGATCGACCCAGAATTAACTCCGAAACGATGTCGTCTACTGCAAGTGCATGGTACAGTGGTGAGCGGGTATCGAACACAGAGAAGCGGTTCTCTACTACCTATCTACTCCTAGGTTGAGTTAGACTTGCGGGTTTATTGGTGGATGTGGAGTAGGGAGGGTCGTAATGGTGATGGATGCGAAGGTCGTGTCACTCGATATTGCAAACAAGGGATTCCACACAGTATAAAAGAATAAAATATAAAAAGACTAAGGCCTTAGGACTCGCCATTAGGATTGTCGGATGTCGACGCTAGGCTAGGACTCTTATGTTGTATTGGTTTAATTGGGGGTTGTAGCATCTATGAAGTGAATTCATGTGTCTAGGCATCATGAATCTAACATACCGTATTCACACCGCTCTCGCGATAGATGCATACGATATGTGCATTAAAGATCTACAATAATCTCACCACTCTTGTGGTTCGAATGTCTCAACTCGTACCACTCTCGTGGGTTAGAGCTTCAATGTATTTTGGTGGCTCTCATTGACGCAATGGCGGTAGCCGTCAATTAGTGATATAGTTCGTCGGTGGATCCCATCAAGGCACGAGCCAGACATGGTCACGAGCCTTGGTTGAATCCACTAACTCCCTAATTAAATCCGTAGCATACTCCTAGGGAGTTGGTTGGTATCGATTCCACCGATCGTGGGCACGATCTCAGTACGAGTTCTCCTAGGGATTTGGTTAGATCAACCAAAATACAACTCCTTTTATATCCAACGCATCATAAAAATCCTATCTTTGCATCTAGATTCTAAAATCCTAGGGCTAATCCATTAGCCCTAGAAAAGATTATTCAAGCATAGCAAACATTATGAAAACAATAGAGATCATTACTAGCATCATAGAAAAACAATAAGAAGAACTAAAATAAAATTAAAGAGATAAATTCTTAGCTTGATACAAGAGGAGGGGCCTATGGCGTAGCCTAACTCCCAAAAGATCATCTCCAAAACTTCTTAGAACTCTCTAAAAACACTCAAAAAGTCCTTCTCTAATGACGGCTACAATTCAAATAAATAGTCCCCTCAAAACCCTAGCAAATAACCCAAGAAACCCTCTTAAATTCGGCCCAAATCTGTTCCTGGCCGCAACTTATTGGTGGACCCTGGAAGCACTCAGACCGAGTAGGAACATCACTCGTCGAGTGCAGATTTCAGCACTGCAGCCCATCTTGCAAAATTCTCCAGATTTCATCTGACCTCTGATTGACGCGTTCTTGGCTGCGTTGGAACCATCATGAAGTCTACTATCTATACAAAATATGAGAAAAAATACTTTGCTTACTGGAATGATATAAGATTTCAAAAGAGTAAGAGGCTATCTGAAAATCTGGACGTTCGCCTTACTCGACCGAGTAGCCTTCGTGCTCGGTCGGGTATCCCCCTACTCAGTCGAGCTAAAGTAGATCTGAACGTTTCTTCAAAAACATCGCTCTGCCTGCTCGGGTCGAGTAGGGTCTGCTCGATCGAGTCGGCAGAAAGTCTAAACTTTCCTCCAAAACATCGCTCTGCCTGCTCGGGTCAAGTGGGGTCTGCTCGGTCGAGCAAAAATTTCTTGGGAGGAAGCTCGAAATTAAGTGTGACTCGGGTCGAGTCTGATCTCTGCTCGGTCGAGTAGGGCGTATCCGTTTCCTCTGCAAGAATTGTGTGTCAGCTCGACCGAGCAGCTGATGCTGCTCGGTCCGAGTCGCCTGGGAAACTGACTCGATTGCTCCTTGGCTGCTCCTCTCTCTCTCTCTCTCTCTCTCTCTCTCTCTCTCCCCCCCCTCCCCCCCTCCCTCCCTCCCTCCCTCCCTCCCTCCCTCCCTCTAGTTTTCTTTTTTGGCACCTCAAGCATGTCGTCATGAGTCTTCTTGGTGCTCTCACGTCGCCGATCATTTTATTGACTTCAAATTGCTCCAATATCGCTCCAAACCCCTGAAATGGACATAAACGCTCCGAAAGTCATTTTGTTCCAAATAATAACGTTAAAGCGCATAAAATGGGGGTTTGGAGGGTGAAATGCGTCATGAAAATATGCGATAAATCATGTAAAATAAGAGCATATTAAAATCCCCAAACTTACCTCTTACTCGTCCTTGAGGAAGACGAATATGAATCTCACCGGGAGGTAAAAATAAGAAAACGAAAAAGAATACGAAGTGGAAGGGGTCACTAGATTATTCTCTCAGATCTCACGACATTCACCACGTAACACAACGACTCAGAAAGTAAATCACACACTACCACAGAGATATTATATCTTATATAAACAAAGTACTTAAGAGCTAAGAGTGACTGAAAGGGGTCTCTCTAGTATTCATACATTTAGTCTATATCAACATCCTATGTTTCATAGCATCGAATATGTATAACATTGGCGACACACTTTTCAATCAAAAGATATAACTGAAGCGTGGTGTCACGCCCCGCTTCCCAAAAACAGCGGAGGCGAAGCGTGACTAGGCACGCTTAGGACAGGGCTAAGGAGCCCTGACCTAATAAGCGTCTGTGTGGTACCAAGACGAAGGTACAGGTCCCTGCATGTTAGTACAGTACGATAAGAGTACAAGAAAGGAAAGACAAATCGTTTTATTCCAACATATCAAAAGTACCAAGTCTCAACGCCCGAAGGGCTACAACAGCAGAAAAGGAAATCTAACGGTGCAAGCACCCGACCTAAACAAGGAAACAAAAGGTGCTACGCACCCAACTAAAAGAAATGGATATCTCTGAAAACTGCAACGAGAAATCTCTAGCTCTGGTCTTCCTCAGGGTCGTACTCAGGGTCAATACTCTCTTGCTCCACGTCAACTGGGAAGTCAGTCTCCTCAACGTACTCTGGCTCGATCCCTGTCGTACAGCACCAAAAGAAGGAACTGTACGTCAGGTAAGGTCTACAAGAAGAGGTTAGACCAAACTGCAAGTGCACCAATTATTTAATAACGTTTTACTGGTTGATTAACATGCTGAGGTTATAACAGACGAACAAACGAAAGTACACGCAGCAGGAAAGTAAACACGACAAGTAGTAGTCGTAGCGAGTGCTACCGACTACAAGGCTAGCCTACAGGTGTCAAGACAAGACGGAACATGGAGAGCCAGACAGGACAAGACAAGACACGAAAAGGGTTCATGCCTTTACGGTTCGAGGGGGATCAGACCCTCTTACCGCGTGCACGCTCAACCCTACCCCAAAAACCCCAAGAATCGTGACAGGACAAGGGATCACTTGCTCTAGCTTGACAAGTGCCCTATTGCTCTCTGAGCTGTGTAACAGTACAAGGGATCACCTGCTATAGCTTGACAGGTGTCATATTGCCCATCGGGTTGTGAATCAGTACAAGGGATCACTCACTCTGGCTTGGCGAGTGCCCTATTGCCCAACGGGCTGTGCAAGACGGAACAGGACATGTCAAGACGGAAGGGACATGACACGACAAAACAGGAGGGGTTGTACTAGGGTGTCCACAACTCTCACACACACATGTCAATCCTATGATGTCAAAATTGTTGTTGTTGGACTCAGACTTCGTTGTCAAGTCTGAGCCACTAAGGGCGTCCCGGACGCTATCATTTCACGTCCGGTTCTCATTGTTCCAAAGTATCAATTCTAACAAGACAAGGCCTAAACATGGCCAAGAACGCAAGTGGTACACTTGCCTGCGGTGGCGAGTGCGTCGTCTTCCTGGAACGTCTCGTCTAAATGTCTCGTCGGTGAAAGAACGTCTGAAAATCGTGACACGGCGACGGTGTCAGATCGCGATTTAACAATTCCTATTAGGGTTGTGTCTAGGTTATCGGGACTATCCTATTCATCAAAAGTCACCTTTTTAATGCATTTAACCTAATCGACGCTTTATCCTATGTGCACATGCATAAAGTTCATCCGTCGATTTATCTACGGTTGCACAACATTTTAAGGATCAACGGAAAATAAATTTAATTGATTTAGTTGCTGATTTTAATTAGGGTTTTGATTATCTATAGTGTGGGTTTCTACGAGTTTAGGGATCCAACCTGATTTGACGATTGCACGAAGATCCGTCGTCAGATCTGGAAAAGGTGGAAGCTTTGCATCGTCCGGAAGTTCCTAGGCCGCGGGTAGCGCAGCGAGGAATGTTGATCGTTGGTGGTGTCGTCGGCCTCCGTAGGTGGTGGCGTAGATCTCGGCGTCTCCCGGGGTCGTCGTCGCTAGATCTGAGGTTGGAATGCCAAGATGGATCTCAGAAGGGAAACGAGATAGCGGCCGGAGCTTGGCCGCAGGATTCAGATCTGAGGAGATGTGGGTGGTCGGCTGTTTGTGGGGAAAATAGGAAAGAGAAGAAGAAACAGGAGAAAGAAGAGAAAGGAGAAGGAGAATGGAGAATGGGAGGGGAGAAGATCCTTGGAGGAGATGGAGGGCGCAAAGGAGGAGGAAGGAGAGGTAGGGGAAGAGAAAGAGATGGGTTGGGGAAGAAGATGGCTCAAAATAATGAGGAGAAAAGAAAGAAGGCCGTGCGTTTAAATAAGAAAAACAAACGACGGCTAGGTCAGAAATTAGGGTTTTAGGGTCAGTTAGTCGGTCAGTGAAGGGCGGTCGACCGACTAGTTTGAGAACTAGTCGGTCGGTCGTCTAACTGAGACCGACTAAAAGCAAACAGAGAACAGTGTCGGTACAGGGTTGACAGATTTAGTCGGTCTGTGAAGACTCGTCGACCGACTAGTTTGCAACCTAGTCGGTCAGCCAGTGTTCATTGACCGACTAAAGGATAAAAGTGGTCGACAAGTAGTTTTGAAAATTAGTCGGTCAGTGAAGAAAACTTAACCGACTAGTTCGTCAACTAGTCGGTCGGTATTCGTTCTTTGACCGACTAATAGTAAAGAGTAACTTGACTGCATGAAATGATCTCTAACTTAGTCGGTCTGCGAAGAAGTGTTGACCGACTAGTTCCACAACTAGTCGGTCGGTGGATGAACTTAGACCGACTAAGAGTAAACAGTAACTCAGTGGAAAAATCAAAGGGAAACTAGTCGGTCCATGAAAAGTTTCTGACCGACTAGATTGGCATCTAGTCGGTCGGTCCTTCTTCTTGAACCGACTAAAATGCACACCAAGTCTCCAAATGAAGTGCGAAGCTTCGGGATGGGTTCTAGGGACTTCTAAAATGAGTCTGGCTCTAAGATAAGAGCGTCAAGAAGCACAATCAGCTCCAGGTAGGGGGAAAAAATACGGAAAAGAAGAAGATAGAAGACAAACAATCATATATATATATAAATAAATATCATCATACAAAAACCAGCCGTTACATCCTACCCACCTTAAGAAAATTCCGCCCTCTGAATTTCTATCAGAATAGGTGAGGGTAACGCTCTCTCATCTCATCCTCTCTCTCCCAGGTGGACTCTCCAGGTGATCCGTGACTCCACATCACTCTCACCAGGTCGACTACCTTATTTCTCAACTGCTTCTGTCGACGGTCCAAAATCTGCACAGGCGGCTGGTCATAGGTCAGGTCTGGATGGACCGTGATCTCCGAGAAATCCATTGTGTGTGACGGATCACTGACGTACCGACGCAACTGAGATACGTGGAATACGTCGTGAACTCCCACCAAAGATGATGGCAGAGCAAGGCGGTAGGCCACTGCTCCCACACGCTCCAGCACATCGAAAGGTCCAATGTACCTCGGACTCAGCTTCCCCTTCTTCCTGAATCAGATAACTCCGCGGTTCGGAGAAATCTTCAGGAAGACGTGGTCTCCAGGCTGAAACTCCAAAGGTCTCCTCTTGGCATCCGCCCAATGCTTGAAGCGATCCTGTGCAACTCTGAGCTTCTCCCTGATATCTCTCACGACATCCACAGCTTCTACTATCATCTCCGGACCCAACAGCTCCCGATCTCCAATGTCATCCCAGCTCAGTGGCGATCGACATTTCCTCCCATATAAGGGTGCAAACGGCGCCATGCCAATGCTCGCCTGGTAGCTGTTGTTATAAGAAAACTCCACCAAATGGAGATGGTCCTCCCAAGATCCCTTCAAATCGAGCGTACAAGCTCGCAGCATATCCTCTAGTATCTGAATAGTCCTCTCGGACTGGCCATCGGTCTGCGGGTGGTACACCGTGCTGAAACTCAGACTCGTCCTCAAATTCTCCTGCAGACTTCTCCAGAACTGAGATGTGAACCTCGAGTCTCTGTCAGACACGATGCTCACGGGGACTCTGTGTAAGCGTACAATCTCCTGCACGTACACGGCCTACGTCACAACAAACTCAAAGAGGAAAATTAAAGAGAAGTAGGAAAGAAATTTTACCTCTAGATATTTCCTCGCCAAAGCTTCCGTAGACTGGCCCACTCGGAAGGGAATGAAATGCGCAGACTTAGTCAACCGATCAACGATCACCCAGACTGTGTCGTTTTGTTTCGGGGTCCGAGGTAAACCAGTCACGAAATCCATCGTAATATGTTGCCACTTCCACTCCAGAATAGGAAGCGGTTGTAGCAATCCAGCCGTACGATGGTGCTCAGCCTTCACTTGTTGGCATATCAAACATTTGGCAATGCTCCGTGCCACACTCCTCTTCATGCCAATCCACCAGTAATTCAGTCGAAGGTCCTTATACATCTTGGTACCACCAGGATGTATAGAATAAGGCGAGCTCTGAGCCTCGCTCAAAAGCTCCTCCCGAACATCACCTGCAGGTATGCAGAGTCTGCTGCCGTACCGCAGCGAACCATCCTCATGAATCACGAACTCCGTTCGCAGCCCAGCTTCAACCTGCCTCCTGATCCTCTACAACTTCGGATCTCCTGCCTGTGCTGCCTTGATCCGGTCCACGATCGTGGACTGAATCTGCAAATTCATGAAAGAAAGAACCACACCTGGTAGGACGACCTCCAAATCCATCTCCTTCAGCTCCTGCTGAATCCTCCAGTCAGCAGTATGCATCATAGCAGTAGGAAGTCTACTCAAAGCATCCGACACTACGTTCACCTTCCCTGGATGATACTGCAGGTCTATCTCATAGTCGGCCATGAGCTCCAACCACCGTCTCTGACACATGTTGAGCTCCTTCTGTGTGAATATGCACTTCAAACTTTTGTGATCGGTGAAAATCTTAACGCTCTCACTCAGTAAGAAGTGCCTCCAAATCTTCAGTGCAAAGATCATCGCTGCCAACTCCAGATCGTGCGTCGGGTAATTCTTCTCGTGCGTCCTCAGCTGACGAGAAGCATATGTGACCACATGGCCATGCTGATGCAGAACGCATCCTAGGCCCTTCCCTGATGCATCATAATACACTTCGAAGCCTCCGCTCCGATCTGGTACTGCCAAAACTGGTGCCGTGGTCAACTTTGCCTTCAAGATACTGAAAGCCTCCTCACAAGCATCAGACCACTGAAAATCCACGTCCTTCCTCGTCAGCTTCGTCATCGGCTCAGCAATCTTCGAGAAATCCTTGATGAACCGCCGATAATAGCCTGCAAACCCAAGGAAGCTCCTGATGTCGGATGCTGACCGCGGAGTCGGCCAATCTCGAACTGCTCTGACCTTCTCCGGATCTACTGATATACCATCACCGGACACCACGTGTCCCAGGAATGCGATTATGTCCAGCCAGAACTCGCACTTGTTATACTTGGCATACAACTTGTGTCGCCTCAACGTCTCCAGCACTGTCCTCAGATGACAGCTGTGCTCCTCCTCAGACTTCGAATAAATAAGAATGTCATCAATAAAGATAACGACAAACTTATCCAGGAAGTCGTAGAAAATCAAGTTCATCAAATTCATGAATACAGCTGGAGCATTAGTCATGCCAAATGGCATAACCACGAACTCATAGTGCCCGTACTTCGTCCGGAAGGCTGTCTTCGGAATGTCATCCTTCTTCACCTTCAACTGATGATATCCGCTCCTCAAATCCAACTTCGAGAAAACTCTCGAACCTCCCAGCTGATCAAAAATGTCGTCGATGCGCGGCAGTGGATACTTGTTCTTCACGGTGACATCATTCAATCCACGATAGTCCACGCACATCCTGCGGGACCCATCCTTCTTCTTCATGAGCAACACAGGTGCACCCCACGGTGACACACTAGGGTGGATGAAACCCTTCTGCAATAGCTCATCTAGTTGCTTCCGCAGCTCCTCTAGCTCCGCGGGAGCCATCCTATACGGCGCCTTCGATATTAGCTGCACACCCGGCATCAGATCGATGCCGAACTCCAAAGCTCTGTCGGGTGGCAGACCCGAGATATCTTCCGGAAAGACTTCGTCGAAGTCTCTGACAACCGCTGGTCGGTCTAAATCCATCTGCAACGCTGCTAGCACTGGCACCTCCGGCTTGGCCCAAAATCTGATGGGCCCAAGCGACTCGTCTCTGCTGCAGAACTCGAACTCCGGATGGCCTGGAATCCGGAATACCACTCTCTTGCTGCGACAGTCGATCGAAGCGTGGAAATCTCCCAGCTAATCGATGCCGAGAATGACATCGAAATGCGACAGATCATGGACGATGAAATCTGCTTATAAGTCATGTCCACTGACCACTAGAGGAATCGATCGCCATCCCATGTTCACAATCACCACTCCGTTCCCTGTGGTGATGTCCCAACACTTAGGAAGTGTGTGGGTAGGAATGGAGTGCTTTGTTATAAACCTCCGGGATAAGATGCATATGGATGCACCGTAGTCAAACAAGGCCAAAGCAGAGTGAGAGGACACTAGAATGGTGCCTAGGAAACAAAGGGCCTAAGGTCAAAACACTACTCTAGCAATCAAACAACCAAGCAACACTAACATAACTAGCAATAAGGTCTAATTATGAAATGAAAGGACTAGGTCAAGGAGTTACCTGCAATAACTCCATCCAGCTCCTCAGTCTCAACAGCTGTCATGGTATAGGCCGGCCTCTGAGGCTGCACTGCTCGCTGGTACATCTGCCTCTATGGCACCAAGGGTGGTCCACGAACAGCAAGTCCTCTCTGGACTGGGGCAGGCGCCCTCATCTGCAACGGGGCTGGCGCTCCAACAATAGCATTGCGGGCCCTCGAACAATCCTTCGCAGCATGCGAAGCATCTCCACAAAGTAGTCACAAGCCCAGCTTCCTCCTACAGTTGGTCTGAACATGTCCGGGCTTGCCGCAGAAATGGCACGGACCCTTGCTCTGATGCTGCACTAGTGCTCCAGGTCTTTTGAATGGCACAGTCTGGACTGGCCTCATCGCCGGCCTGGCAGGTGGCTGGTACTGCTCCATAGGGCGCTTCCCTCTGTCCGCTGGAGTGTCAGGCAGGTGCGAAATTGTCTCATGATTCTTCGCAGCATCTAACACTTCTCTCATAGTCGAGAAACTAGTACAGGACATGGAAGCCTGGACCTTCGGACAAAGTCCCTGACGGAACCGCTCAGCTCGGTTCTCCTCCTTCTTCACCATGTGCGGGGCAAAACGGCTCAGCATCTCGAACTCAGCCTCATACTCGTCGATAGTCATGTCCCCCTGCTTCAGATCCACGAATCTACCCATCAGCTCTCTCCTAGCTGCCTTGGTGAAGTACTTCTCCTGGAACATGTGGCGAAAAGTCTTCCACTCCACCGGCTTTTGCAGGTGCCTCTCCTCAATACGCCACCAGTTTCGGGCAATCTCAGTCAGTTGCATCTTCGCGATCTCCACCCGAGTATCATCTGGAATCTTGGCAGCTATCAACTTCTCCTCAGTGCTCTGGATCCACTCGTCGGCACCCAGAGGTCCCTCCTTCCCAGAGAAGGTCTTCGGCTGAAGCTCGTTGAACTGCTTCACTCCTGGAGCAGCTCGCGGAGCAGGCGGAGGTGGTGGTGGTGCAACAGGTGGGGCCTGGGTAGCACGGTTGGACTGCTGCACCAGCTGATGCTACACCTCAAGCATCTCTCGCATCACGCCAAGGAACTGGCGGAACTCAGCACCCTGGTCCTCCGGACCGTCATCACTCGAATTCGAGGATCGAGTAATGCGTCGTCCAGCCATCCTGTGTTCAGAAACGAAAACACAGATTAGACTCGTACAATGTTTGAATATCAAAATGATTGTCCTTACTCTTACAGTTCTGTACTTGCAGAAAGGTTGGGACTTGGACCTGCATGGGCCACCACTAAAACCTGTCACGCCCCGCTTTCCAAAAACAGCGGAGGCGAAGCGTGACTAGGCCCGCTTAAGCCAGGGCTAAGGAGCCCTGGCCCAATAAGCGTCTGTGTGGTACCAAGACGAAGGTACAGGTCCCTGCATGTTAGTACAGTACGATAAGAGTACAAGAAAGGAAAGACAAATCATTTTATTCCAACATATCAAAAGTACCAAGTCTCAACGCCCGAAGGGCTACAACAGCAGAAAAGGAAATCTAACGGTGCAAGCACCCGACCTAAACAAGGAAACAAAAGGTGCTACGCACCCAACTAAAAGAAATGGATATCTCTGGAAACTGCAACGAGAAATCTCTAGCTCTGGTCCTCCTCAGGGTCGTACTCAGGGTCAACACTCTCTGGCTCCACGTCAACTGGCAAGTCAGTCTCCTCGACGTACTCTGGCTCGATCCCTGACGTACAGCACCAAAAGAAGGAACTGTACGTCAGGTAAGGTCTACAATAAGAGTTTAGACCAAACTGCAAGTGCACCAATTATTTAACAACGTTTTACTGGTTGATTAACATGTTGAGGTTATAACAGACGAACAAACGAAAGTACACGCAGCAGGAAAGTAAACACGACAAGTAGTAGTCGTAGCGAGTGCTACCGACTACGGGGCTAGCCTACAGGTGTCAAGACAAGACGGAACATGGAGAGCCAGACAGGACAAGACAAGACACGAAAAGGGTTCACGCCTTTACGGTTCGAGGGGGATCAGACCCTCTTACCGCGTGCACGCTCAACCCTACCCCAAAAACCCCACGAATCGTGACAGGACAAGGGATCACTTGCTCTAGCTTGACAAGTGCCCTATTGCTCTCAGAGCTGTGTATCACTACAAGGGATCACCTGCTCTAGCTTGACAGGTGCCCTATTGCCCATCGGGCTGTGAATCAGTACAAGGGATCACTCGCTCTGGCTTGACGAGTGCCCTATTTCCCAACGGGCTGTGCAAGATGGAACGGGACATGGCAAGACGGAAGGGACATGACACGACAAAACAAGAGGGGTTGTACTCGGGTGTCCACAACTCACACACACACATGTCAATCATATGATGTCAAAATTGTTGTTGTTGGACTCAGACTTCGTTGTCAAGTCTGAGCCACTAAGGGCATCCCGGACGCTATCATTTCACGTCCGGTTCTCATTGTTCCAAAGTATCAATTCTAATAAGACAAGGCCTAAACATAGCCAAGAACGCAAGTGGTACACTTGCCTGCGATGGAGTTATTGCAGGTAACTCCTTGACCTAGTCCTTTCATTTCATAATTAGACCTTATTGCTAGTTATGTTAGTGTTGCTTGGTTGTTTGATTGCTAGAGTAGTGTTTTGACCTTAGGCCCTTTGTTTCCTAGGCACCATTCTAGTGTCCTCTCACCCTGCTTTGGCTTTGTTTGACTCCGGTGCATCCATGTGCATCTTATCCTGGAGGTTTATAACAAAGCACTCCATTCCTACCCCCACACTTCCTAAGTGTTGGAACATCACCACAGGGAACGGAGTGGTGACTGTGAACATGGGATGTCGATCGATTCCTCTAGTGGTCAGTGGACATGAGTTATATGCAGATTTCATCGTCCACGATCTGTCGCATTTCGATG
>JAULAV010002587.1:0-33575 GCA_030789695.1 Scilla litardierei | reverse complement strand
ATCTATTGCAGATCTGTAAAGCAATTTATGAAGGCGACATCATCCTATCATTCCAAGATCCTCACCACACCAATGGTGTATTTAAGGGCGCCTGCTGGTGCATCACATCCCAGTGACGATTGGGATAGAGGCCGGTATTGTGGAGCTGACCACATAGTCTGAAGACCATATCAGAGGTGACGATACTTAGCACACCTCTCCAGAGTTTCTAGATTCAGCAGCTGCTTAATTGTGATAACTTTGTAATCTCTGTATCTTTTTGGAATGTTGTAAATAGGAGTGATGAGATAAGCCTAAGAGATCTGAAAGCCTAAGAGCTTTTACAGATCAGGGGGGTTGAGGGAATTTGTACTTTTTTCCCTTAGCTATGGTTTTTCCCACTGGGTTTTCTATAACCAAAGGTTATAACGAGGCAAATCACATCAACTCTGGATCCTGAAGTATCCACCCCTCTGTGATGCTCAGAATCCAGAAGTATTCATGAGCAGAGTCACTTGTACAAATCAAGGGGAGCTAAAGAGCGTTTGTACTCTTTTTCCTTAACTATGGTTTCTCACACAGGGTTTTCCATAGCTAAAGGTTTTAACGAGGCAAACCTCACCAACTCAGGATCCTGAAGTATCCACTCCATGTGAGACTCTTATTACGCTCAGAATCTCGAAGTACTCTTGAGTAGAGTCCACACCTATGGCTGGATAAGGGGAAGTGTTGTGAATGGAAATAACCAGAGTCGGTTAGGATTGCGGGTATCTTAGAGATACGCTCATATCTATGTATTCTATCTTTCTACTCTTCTACCATGCCTATAAATAAAGTGATGTGGGTTCCTCCCCCAGTAGTTGATTCATAACAGTTTTCAATTTCTTTTCCTTTCTTTTATTATTTCTCAAAACAAGCGAAGCCTATGTGTGAAATATCGATGACTTCAACTCTAGGCCTAGCAGGCAAATGAGCCACAAAATGTATTTGTTTTGCTTGCTAGAGGCATACATGGGCCGTAACTTAAAGCGGACTGGCTCGTTAAAGTTCAGCTCGTTTACATCTGTCTTGGTTTATGGGCCGTATGCAGATTGTGAACATGATGAGCTATTATTGAGCACTGTGAGTTTTGTGACAGCCCATCTTACATGTCAACAAAATTTCTTGGAAACAAATAGGCCCGCCAACGAAGAGTCTCAGAGGCTCAACGCACGAATATCATTGAACCCGAGTTACAAATGGGCTTTACGACCTCCATTAGCTTCAGTCGCCCATTGTTCAAGAGACATAAATGGGAGTTGCTATACACACAGATCTAATTGCTGTACAGATCATTTATTAACAGGTTTGTCGTTCAAAATTTACAAGTTATCCATTGAAATTGTTTTCTCGTTTTCCATCCACTCTTGCTTCTTCCTCCTCTTCATTGAGGCATCGATAATGGCAACTGCGGTGACGGAAGAGGCAAGGAAATGAGGGGGAGGAGTGAGAGTTGAGGCTATGAGGAATGGGAGAGGTCAGCGGAGGTGGCGCTGTGAGTGGGTGAGTGGGTGGGTGAGTGGGTGGGTGGGGGTTGCGGGAAGACCGCGACAGAGGCAGAGAAGAAGATGAAGAGGAGGGGGATGAGAAGAGGATGATGGCAAAAGGGAAAAAAGATTTAAATGGCATAGTTGCAAACAAATGACACGTGGGTTCAGCAATTAGGTATGCATGTATGGCAACCCCCCAAACTTAGGTCTAGCCATGAGCTCAAACTATAAATAAATAGACTCAATCCAAGGAATATTTTTGGGAAGGTCCAAGGAATATTTTTGGTGCAATGGGGCAGCCCGAACCAAATATCTTAGCGCACATCTGAAAATGTTGCATAAATGAATAAAAAAGGTAATTATCAAAAATTTGAATCTCTTGAATTGAGGACTATACTTGAGATTATTAAGTCAAAAAAATAAAAATTAAAAAGTAAAAATAAAAAATATGTTATGAATCATCATCTGGGGAAGGAACCCCCAGCTCTTTATTTATAGCAGGAGAGGAGCGTACAGAGATAAGATACAATAGATACGGTCTTATCTATAAGATAAGACCCAATCCTAACCACTCATCACTTTATCTGTTCACAACATTCCCCTTTATCCAGCCATAAGTGTGGACTCTGCTCATGAATACTTCCGGATTCTGAGTGTAGTAGGAGTCTCACATAGGGCAGATGCTTCATGATCCTGAGTTGATGAGGTTTGCATCCTTAAAACCTTTAGCTATGGAAAACCCTGTGGGAAAAACCATAGTTAAGGAAAAAGAGTACGAATTCTCTCTATCTCACACTGATTTGTACAAGCGACTCTGCTCATGAACACTTCGGGATTCTGAGCGTCACAAAGGGGTGGATACTTCGGGATCCTGAGTTGATGTGATTTGCCTCGTTAAAACCTTTGGCTATAGAAAACCCTGTGAGAAAAGCCATAGCTAAGGGAAAATAGTACAAATTCCTTAAACTCCCCTGATTTGTAAAAGCCCTTAGGCTTTCAGATCTCTTAGGCGTATCTCATCACTCCTATTTACAACATTCCGAAAATATACACAGATTACAAATATCATCACCATTAAGCAGTTGCTGAGTTCAAAAACTCTGGCGAGGTGTGCTAAGTTTCGTCGCCTCTGATGTGGTCTTCTCAAAGTGAGGTAAGCTAGTCTTCAGACTATGTAGTCAGCTCCATAGTACCAGCCTCTGTCCCAGTCTTCACTGGGATGTGATGTACCACCAGGCACCCTCAAATACACCATTGGTGTGTTTCTGGAATGGTGAGGATCTCGGAATGATAGGATGAAGTTGCCTTCATAATTTGCTTTGCAGATCTGCAGTAGATGACCATCCCACTATGGGTACCCAGTCTGTGATTTCTCAGTGTAGGGATCAGACCTGTAACCTGTATTTGCATAAACATGGAGGATGACACTTTATAATGTAAGCCCAAATCTTTCGACCCTTTGAGGAAGCACCGAATATGCTTAACTCCGGTCTAATGGCCCTTTTAGGTGCCAAACTATCTCTGGCTAATGAGTTTACTGCAACTGCAATATCGGGACGTATGCAGTTAGCCAGGAGTGCCTGATTGCACTTAGATAAGGGACTTCAGGACCAATTATATCCTCTTCCTCTTCCAGCGATCGGAAGGGGTCTTTTTGTACATCCATAGAGTGTACTACCATAGGAGTACTTTGGATGACAATGGTCAGTGTAATTTCTCCAACGCACTTCCGGGCGTATGTAACAGGATTCTATTAAGATAATAAATATGTAAGCCATGACTTAATATATTTTGCCTAGGTCTTTTATTTCATGTTTAATATTCAGGCTTGAACAGATATTTCAGTTTTCTCTTCAGGAGATCCGATGATATTTAAGTTGTTTACAACTATGATCTCAAATCATGTCCTTTGCTCAGATGCAAAGACAACCCTTAGTATGAATCATTGCTTTGTCAAGTGATTCTCTTGGTTGTACATTATTTATTACTCTTATTATTCTTCTTCAATAGAATAAACGTCGCGATGTCTATTCAGGCATTTAAGGAAATGTGGAATTTATCTTTACCAAGATATCCATGAAGGTGTGTCGTCACAACGTCCAATAGTAGCATATCCAAAATTTTCTATGTCAAATCGTAAGGTATTCGCATTTGATAACTTAGGAAATCTGATACATCATTTATGAGTCATGCTCATTTTAATGTGTTCATTCCCTAGTTTCAGCGAAAATATCCTTGAACTATAGGTTGTAACTTATAGCATATGATTTTGTACTTATTTTTCTTATGTGTGCAATACTTATTTTACCCACAGGTTTGACACCTTTTGGTGTCTGGACTTCAGGTCCGAACATTTCACGTTTCATAAGTGAGTTCAGCTCATCTTTTATTGCCTTGTTCCACATTTGGCCAATCTCTACGTTTGCATTTTAGAAACGGAGTATGGAACGATATTTTATAAATATAATCGCTTTTACGATGTATATGGCAATATGATACGTGAATACATTGTCGACAATTCAGATCTTTCTGTCCAATACCTCCCCAATATATACAACATTTGCTTTCATTTCATTTTTTTCCCGGCAGTTCCTCTGCAGTGGATTCCGGGAAGGGTGAGGGTGTGGACATGAGCTCATTGTCCTGTGGAAGTAGTGTCTCAAGGTCTCCAGGTATTTTTCTTTCTTTGGATTTTTGTCCTTGGAGCCTAGTGGTCTGCCTCTTTTCTGTTGAGGAACAACCACTTCTGCTGCTGGTGGATTGCATCCATTCTCGGGGATGTCAATCCTAGCTGGAGTATTTGCAGCAGGGATGTGTGATCTGACAATCTTCTAGTTATCAGTAAATGAGTCCGATAATTGGTAAACAGGGTTCTGTATGTGGAGGATCTTCAGGATTTCATCTTCACAATGTTTTGTTACCGAATCATAGTGGGTCAAACTTTTTGTATCACATGTTATAATTTGTTTTGCACCAGATTTTCCAGTATCTGGGTCCATTTTGGGAAAACTCGTCTCATCAAAATCACAGTCTTCAAGATGTGCCTTAAATGCGTCCCCCATTTGGGGTTCTATGTATCTTATAATTGAGGGTGAGTCAAATCCTACATAGATACCTAGGCGACGTTGATGACCTATTTTTGTCCTCTGTGGTGGTGCAATGGGGATTTAAAATGCACCACCGAAAGTTCTCAAGTGAGAAATGTTCGGTGGCATTCCATATGCAAGTTGCATTGGAGACTCTGACCTCCAGAGGGTCTTTTTCATTTACGATGCAACTTGCAGAATTGCATGTCCCTATGCATACACCGGCAATCGGGATTTCATTAACAATGGACGTGCAATCCATTGGAGTCTTTTTATTAGTGACTCTGCCAACCCGTTTTGGGTATGAATATGCGGCACTGGATGTTCAATTTCTATTCCCGTTGCTATGCAGTACTCTTGAAATGACCGGGAGGTAAATTCCCTAGCATTATCCAGACGTATTTTTCTTTATTTGGTTGTCTGGAAAATGCGCCCGTAACTTTATAATTTGTGTCAGTAGCTTTGGAAAACCTAAGTTGCGGGTCGATAGTAGACACACATACAAATATTTTGAAGATGCATCAATCAGTACCATAAAGTACAGAAATGGCCCACTAGGGGGTGGATATGTCCACATATGTCTCCATGTATTCTTTCGAGGAAGCTTGGAGACTTGATATCCACTTTAGTGGTGATGGTCTTGTTATTAATTTCCCATTAAAGCAGGGGATGCAAGAGAATCCTCCCTTCTAAAGAATCTTCTAGTTCTTCAGGTTATGCATATGGGATTGTGATAATATGTGGTGCATCATCACAGAGCCAGGGTGGCCAAGTCTATCATGCCAAAGTAAAAACTTGGCCGATGTCTGGCACTTCAGGTGCTCCGTCAAGTTAGCTTCCTCTCTCCGAATCTGTGTATGGTAGAGGCCTGATGAAAGGTTCTCAAAACGTTCAAGTATGGATTTTACTCCTTTTTCTTGAGACGTTACATACTATAATTCTATTTCATTTACATTTGCTGTTTCCAAATGGAATCCGTTTAAACGGATATCCTTGAAACTTAGTAAGTTCGGTTGGAATTCAGAGAGAATAGTGCATCTTTTATTTTAATTTCTGTGTCATTTGGGAGCAACAGTGTTGCGTTCCCAGAACCTTCAATATGACCCTGATATTATATTTTATATTGGGCTTTGTATTGAAGGATCGTATGTGTTTATCTATTGTCTACTAAGCAGTTATGAGAGAAGTTCATCTATTGAAAGATGAATCAGAACATTTACAGTTCAGGAAACAAGTTTCATTCAAAACAAATTCATTAATTCAAATGCTCTCATAACATAAGACTCTCAAAACAAATTGCTAAGATAAAAATAGAGGCTAATCAAGCAGGTCATCATTTTCGAAGTCGTCAGCTGTAAACTTGACTGGAGCATTTGTAATCACCAGATTTGTTTCAGCTTTCTTTTTCTTATTTTCTTTATACAGTTTCTGGAGATGTTGCGGAGTTCGGCACACTCTAGACCAGTGGCCTTTCATGCCACAGCTAAGGCACTGGTCTTACCATTCTCTCTTGGGTGGGGTGCATCATTTCTATTGTTTTCATTTCTGCGCCAAGTGAACTTCCGCCTCCCTTCATTTCTTCGATGCTGGACTTGGCCTTTGGCCCTTTTGTTCAGTCCCCCCTTTCTGTGGTCTTTCTCTTCTTTTGTCGTCCCTCTTCTTTTTGGAAAAAGAAGATGCATTGTGAACTTCTAGTAGGGGGCAGTGCCAGAGGGTCGCATGTTGTGAGTGACGAGGAGAAGCTCTCTTTTTTGTTCAGCCATGAGTAAACATGACAGCAGCTCAGAATACTTGGTGAATTTGTGTTCACGGTATTGCTGTATTAGTATCGCATCTTTCTCATGGAAAGACGTGTACGTCTTTTCCTGCATGCGATCTTTCGAAACTTTTTCACCACACAACTTCATGTGTAAGGTGATGCTAAAGAGAGCTGAGTTATACTCAGCTATGGACTTAAAGTTCTACAGTCTCAAGTTCTCCCACTCATGGCATGCCCTTGGTAGTATAACATCTTTCTGATGTTTATATCTATCCTCAAGGGCGGTCCACAGCTCAAGTGGATCTTCGACCGTAAGGTATTCAGCCTTTAGGGTCATGTCCACATGGCGGCAAATATAGATAATGGCTTGCACCTTTTCTATATCGCTTACATTTTCATCTTTATTCACAACAGAAATGAGGGACTTAGCCCGCAAGTGAAATTTCACATCGAGCTGCCAGCTCAGATAATTTCTTTCTGATGCATCCAGCACTTCGAAATCGACACTTGCGATTTTGTCCATTTTATCTAACAGATAGCAAATTTGCATGAATTAATAATTTATACAATAAACATTTTCATGCGGAGGTAATTTATTTATGTGAGAGCTGCAATTACGTGGATCGGCCAGTCCCACATAAATAAAATAGTCCAAATTACAGTCCATATTACACAAATGAAAGCTTTAAAAAATAAATTACAACTTTGGAAACCACGTGGGTCCCATATAAAATCTTCAGCTCAAATGTGGCATCCGTCTCCAAGGAAAATAGTCGTCGATTTTGGACATTACATAATTTCCTTACTACAATTTCTCTCGAAAAGGAAAAAAGTGCAGAAAAAGTAAAATGTGGGACTTAAACAGCCGATCCAAAACCGCAATTAGCCATCCATGCAAAAATTTGTGCTCATCAAATATTTTCAGCAGTAATTTTCATCACAGGCATCACAGGCATTTATATTCACAGAAGGATAAACAATTTAAATACTTACTAATTATTGGACTACTAGGCAATGTTATGCACCGTTAGGTTAGGTGATTAACGGCAGAGCGATCGCATGATTTCCCTAATTATTAAGTTTAATGTTGCACAACAGAATATCAGTTTATCCACAGAATAAGCCATTAAAAGTGATGCAGAGCATATAATTATGATACTAAAAAGGAATCATATAATGCAAAAAAGTTGTGCTAGTTGGGATTATTCAAAAGAGTATGAAAAGAGCCCAAATTGACATGTTCTTTGTGAAAAATGAAGAATTTTTCCTTTTAATATATCCCCAAATGACCCCGAAATGTCCCCAAATGTCCCCTTAAATTCCCATTAATGTCACATATTTTATCATGATTTTTCGTGAATTTTTAGGCCCCCTAAACTCTTTTTAATCTTATTTTTAGCCACTCCCCTTTAAATTCCGATCTGTTTTTTTCCAGAAAAACGGCCTGCGAGCCTGAAGCCTGCAGTGTGGCTGCGGGCTTCAGGTCTGCAGTCCATATTAATTTTTTTTGTTTTTGTGGGCTTCAAGCCCACTATCTCGTGGGAGGGCAGCGCTAGAGTTTGCCGCCGCCGCCCCTCCTTTGCGACGCAGGGAGCTCGCCATCGTACGGTGGTGTTTTCATTTCAGCCCCCTCCCCCTGCTGCCGTGGGGGGGTCAACGGTTAGCGCTCCCCCCGCTGTGAGGCTGGGGGTGGTGTGGTCGAGGCGACGCCCCCCCCCCCCCCCCCCCCCTGCAAGGCGGGGGAAGTGGTCAGTAGAAGCCCCGTCGCCATAGTGGGGGGGCTGACGACAGTAGCACCCCTAGCCCCCCTGCCGTAGCGGGGGGGTGGGGGGACGGCGCACAGCCCCCTGCCGTAGCGGGGGGGACAGCAGCCAACCCGCCGTAGGGGGGTGCGGGGACGACATGCAGCCCCATCGCTACTTCGAGCGTGGGTGGGGGATCCAACAATTATTATTATGAATTTCAGATTGAAACATGTAAAACCATGATTTTTGGACATTAAAAATCGTCGATTTAGGCGATTAGCCCTATTTCCACTCTAATCTTGCGAGATCTATGGATAAAATTATCATGCGCATGATAAAAATTACATTTTTAGCGAGAAATACCTCTATATCCGTCCTCCGGATATAGCGACGGTTGAACAAAGCCTACGCGGATGACAACGCCCGTTAGAGGTAGATGACGTCGCGCGCGTGGATCTCATGCCTTCCTTCGCAATGATCGGTATTTGTGGAAATTTTCTATATATAGACTCGCACTGATAACGTGTTATGAATCATCATCTGCGGGAGGAACCCCCCAGCTCTTTATATATAGCAGGAGAGGAGCGTACAGAGATAAGATACAATAGATACGATCTTATCTAGAAGATAAGACCCAATCCTAACCACTCATCACTTTATCCGTTCACAACAAAATATGAATAAAATCAAGAGAGTTAGAAAGAAAAATAGATTTGGAAGAGGACCTGTATCTAGCGGAGGGCCATAGTTAGACATTGGGTACCACCGAAGCCCAAAATTTTTATGGGCCTATCTACAACCCATGACATCACATTGCTGATGGGGCGAGCAGGACCAGGCTTTTACAAGGTCACATTTGAGGCCCTTCGCGGCCCACGAGCTTCCCACCTAAGCCCCAAGGAGAAAGAAGCAAAAAATGAGAAGGAAAAAAGAACAATATGAGTTGAAAAGAGGAAGAATGAAATGAGAGTATGAAAAAAAATTAAATTTTGACAATAAAATAAAATAAAAAATAAAACACACACAAATAGTTGCAAGCGTGATCTAACTTAATACGCTAAAACTGTATCCCACTTGTAGGGCTGTTGATGAACAGAACGTTCGACGAACTACTCGTGAACAAGCTCGGTACTTGTTCGTTTACGTTCGTTCAGGAAGCTTAATGAACATGTTTGAACAGATTTTTAGAGCTCGGTTAGTAAGCGAACAGAGCTTGGACATAACTGTGTTCGTTCATTTATGTTCATGAACAAGCTCGTTAAGTGTTCGTGAACAAGCTCGTTAAGTGATGTTCATGAACAAGTTCGTTAAGTGTTCATGAACGAACATGTACCGAAAATAGTAAATTTAGACAAATACTATATTTTTTACTATACTTGAAATGGATGCTTGTAATGGGATATATGGAGCTATTATGCTGGATTTATTTGTTTTTGTCCTGCAAATATTTAATCCTTTTATTTAATTGATTTAGTCATTGGCAATTATGTTTAAATAGTATTATTCCGGATTAAAAAATTGACGTTCGTTTGTTTGATTGAAAATCTGTTGATGAACAAGATTGATTGTGTGCTCACGAACATTTTCCTGAACATGTTCACGAACAAGCTCGATAAGTATTGTTAACGAACAGAACGTTCGATTAACTACTCATGAACAAGCTCGGTAAATGTTCGTTTACGTTCGTTTACGTTCGTTTACGTTCGTTCAGTAAGCTTAACGAACAAGCTTGAACAAGTGTTTAGAGCTCGGTTAGTAAACGAACAGAGCTCGAACATGGATTTTGTTCATGAACAAAACCAGGCTCCATGTTCAAGCTCGTTCAAGCTCGTTCGTCAACAGCCCTACGCACTTTTGTTCGTTTGTGAAAATGCATTGTGAATGCTCTGGGCCTAGCCCATGTTAAAGCCGAAGTAAAATCAAGACCATGGTTAGCTAAAAATGTTAAAAAGATTAAGGCCCAAAATGTGTACAGAAGCCCACGTTCATGGGATTGTCATTGCGATTTGGGCTGAATGCAAAAATCTGAGAAAGCCATTCAAATCCAACGCGTTTTAGATTAGTTTTTGGTGAATGGATTGATTAAATAGGTCGCTTTGAGATGGCCCCGCTCGAGTCCTGCAAGACAAAACAAGTGTGTTATGGTTGTTAGAGCTAAGATTAGCCATTATATAATTATATATAATATAACATAATAATAATGATATATGCTACATTACGTGTCAGACAAAATGTAAAAGATCTTGTGCCTTTAAATTCTCCCTCCATTTAATTTGTTTTTCTCCAAATTTTGTTTCTCTTCCCCCCCTATTCTCTTCCAACTTCTACAGTTTTATCATATTTTCCTACCTTCAGCTTTAAACATATAGAAATCACATGCAATGGATATGATTAAATATAATTTCTTATTTAAAAATTATTTTTACAAATAAAACATAAATGATTAATCATTAATTATCATTTTATATTTGTTTTAGCTAGTTACGTGACTAATTAATAAAACATCTAAACTAACACATAATTCACTATATAAAAATATTTATTAAATTGGTTTAAATAAGGTGTGAATGGATTCCCTCTGTGAGATGTTAGTTTTCTTTATTCTCCTCGTATGAATTTATAATAAAAATATTTCTTAACAAATATGTACTTTTTATTGTTACCGTCAGACCTCATCGTCACCCCCACCACTTATCGAGTTGTCGTCGTCACCACTGGTAGACTACCACTGATGAGTGAATATGTTACATATTTTTAGTGGGAGTTATTCATGCATGGCATTATATAAAATCCCATATTATATATCATTTCACTCTATTTCCGTTCCCTTTCACTCTTTGGGTGTTTATGTGCATTTCAGGTGAATATCAAGCTAATTAGAGCTAATTGGAGTCAAGGAATGAAGGGGAAAAAGCAAGGCAAAGCGATGTAATGAAAATAAAGAAGATTTGAAGAGAAATGGATCTACACGACCGTGTGCAATACCACACATGGTCGTGTGCAAGAGATCAGCTCAAGCCAAAGAAAAGAGGACCGACTTTTCTCCCGTCTATCTTCCATCTTCTTCCTCTGAAAGTAGTTTAGGAGTAGGAGTAGGGTTATGGTAGATTTTATTCGTTTTCCCCTTCCTTGGAGCACTTGTATCTTGAAGATTTTAAGATTGTATTCAATGAGATTAGGGATGGTAATGGGCATGCCCAAAGCCCGATTGGGCTTCCAATTGGGCATGCCACATTGTCATCACTACTAATCCTTCATTAGTTTTATACAAGAGGGATCCGCCGAAGAAGACAAAGATAGCCCAATTTACGATGATTCTTATCTTGATACCAATTAGTAGGTGGGGTGAAGAAGGAAGAGGGTATCGGACTATCTGTTCACGGTGGTCCAGAGGGAGGGGAAGACTATCTGCAGATTTCTGAAGCGCTTCAACGAGGAGAGACTCAACGTAACGAGCTACGGGGATGAGCTCGTCGTGGCGGCCTTCAAAAAAGGGCTGGCAAATAGGAGTCTGCATAAGTCCCTGCTCCATGATGCACCAACCAACCTCGACGACCTCTTCGCCAGAGGAGAGAAGTTCATGCTGATCGAAGAGGCCTTGGGGGTGAAGAAGGAGGCTGCACTAGCATAAGCCCCCCGCGTTGAGGCGAGGCCCAACCAACGACCGTGTCAGGAGTAACGTCCCCAAGGGTGCGACCAAGACCACCCCCGAGGGCGCGACCAGGGCGGTCCTCGTGGACAGGATCGCTCCAGAGCACTGAGGGGATTCCTTGCCCCCACGAACTCTGCTCTGAGAAGCGGACCCGAAAGGTTGTAGGAGGTCAGCAACACAAGACTCAACGCCCCCCTGGCGGAGGTGATGGAACGGCCTTGGCGGGCAGATTTCTCAGGGACGCGCCGCCGGAGATGCGGACAAGACCCACCAGCAGGAACATGCAAAGGTATTGTCGGTATCACCGCGACCATGGTCATGATACCGACGACTGCTTCACCCTGAAGAGGGACATAGAGCAGCTCATACAGGGCGGCCACCTTCAGAGGTTCGTCGAACAAGAAGGCTATATGCGTGAAGGGCGAACTCCTGCAGAACCTCTCCGGTTGCCCCAGGCCCAGAACGCCGAGCAAGCTGCCCATCCTATCACGAGGCCGACCCTACGCATAGATTGAGAGACGGGCTACCCGGCATCTTCTGATCCTACCGCCTTAAAGTATTATCAATAAATTTTTTGTTCTTACGTTTGCACAAACGACATGTTGTTTGAATGAGAGTTTCAGATCCCCTCCGAGATAAAAAGCACCTCCATAAAGGTCGTCTTGATCATCCAGAGCAGACCACATCGCCACAAGAGCTTCTCCGAGTAGGCCGACTATGCGACCTAGAGCTCGAGTTCCCACATGAAGACCTAGTAGATAAAATCAAAGGTTTTATTCTATCTCCAACCTATGTCGCTACGTTTCGACTTACACACTCTTCGAGTTTTCTCTTGTGTGGGAGAAATCCTAGGTCAATATCGGCCCGATCCTTGGAGGCGAGATGACTCGCCACAAACCAAAATTCCAGGGCAGGTCGCGGTGTAGCTACCCATAGCATACCGGACTTCGCTAACCAAACCGGATAGGGGCTATGTAGGAAGGGCTCCGGCCCGAAACTCGCCCTCAGGAAGACCTCCGGGGCAGGTCGCGGTGCAGCTACCCATAGCGTGCCGGACTTCGCTAACCAAACCGGACAGGGGCTATGTAGGAAGGGCTCCGGTCCAAAACTCGCCCTCAGGAAGACCTCCGGGGCAGGTCGCGGTGCAGCTACCCATAGCGTGTCGGACTTCGCTAACCAAACCGGACAGGGGCTATGTAGGAATGGCTCTGGCCCAAAACTCGCCCTCAGGAAGACCTCCGGGGCAGGTCGTGGTGCAGCTACCCATAGCGTGTCGAACTTCGCTAACCAAACCGGACAGGGGCTATGTAGGAATGGCTCTGGCCCAAAACTCGCCCTCAGGAAGACCTCCGGGGCATTTCGTGGTGCAGCTACTCATAGCATGCCAGACTTTGCCAACCAAACTGGTAAGGGACTATGTAGGAAGGACTCCGGCTCGAAACTCGCCCTCAGAAAGACCTCCGGGGCAGGTCGCATCACAGATACTCATAGCACGTCGGACTTCGCTAACCATACCGGGGAAGGAAGCGAGCTACTTTGCACCAAACAAAGATCCGGGGGCAAGCCATTTGCAGCGCCCCCAAAAGGCCCCGAAGGCGATCTATCTCTACAAAGAATATCGCCACGCTCAAACTCTGGGGCAGGCTTACGAGCTGCGTCCCCGATAGGTCATCCAGGCTTACGAAGCTCGCTACCCAACAAAAGGTACGAAGAGATTCTCTAAAAATTTGCTAACGTGTCTACCCAACATTCAGTGTCTCCTCTGGCCGAAGATCGTCCGCACCAAATGTTGGGGACAATTGTTACGACCTTAAGGCCGGCCCATGTAATTGAGGCCCCCACACACTGGAAGCCCGAGCAAACAGCTCTCCGACTATGCGGAATTAACATTAGCCCGAGCGGAAGATCGCCTCAATCCAGTGAAGCTCGCCTCTCCCTGCCACTAGCTCGCCTCCAAGTTCAACCAGGGAAGCTCGCCCGTCCAATCGTCAAGCTCGACATGCCGAGGATAAGCTCACCTACCCTCCAACAAGAATCACCGTCCGGAGGAGCCGAGCTTGGTCGCCGAGCTTGGCTCGCCCCCGGGGGCGGCCATGCATAATTATCTCTGACAGGGTGGCGTAGGCTCACCTCCCCTCCGTTAATGCCAGAGGTTAATGGCGAGAACTGATGGCCGCCCCCCACGTCTCATTAAGGCACCTGACACCCCCTGACACCATTAATGCGGAAAATATATCTGCCACAGCTCGCCTACCTATCGCTTCACCACTCGAGTGCCAGCTAGGTTGATTCGACAGCTGATAGGATGGCGAGCAACCGCCTCTCAGCCCTATAAATACCCCCTCCTGCCTCCATAGAGGGGGTTGGTCAGTTAAAAACCTCCAACTTATTCTCATAGTAAAGGTCGGATATCTTCCATGTATCTGCGCCTTCCTCATAAGCTCGCCACGCTTCGCTGATCTGTCTTAAGATCGCCAAGCGTGCCCGACGCCTACATTTCACATCACTTGCTGACTTAAGCATCAGAGAGGCTACGGGCTGACAGCCAGCCCCGCCTTTCTGACGAATTGCTATTCTCGCAGGAAGCTCGCCTCAGCTACCGGGAGACGGCGACTTTCGGCGACCTCCGGGCGAACTTGAGCCCTTCACCTTCGAAGCGAGTTCTGAGCCGTGCAAACCTCGCCGTTAGCCAAAAACTTGTAGTCATTGTACCCGTGATTCACAGTAACAAATAAATCTCATTGTTGGCGGATCTGACTCGCAACAAACCACATACCTGTTATCATTGTACACAAATTCTATTGTTGGACGGACTTGACCCGCAACATTAGTCTTATTGACCATGTGAATGTTTTACTTTAATACTAGTCAAGTTATAAAAAACTTCTTATTCTTTCGTGTATATGATTATATTATTAAGAATAGCATGCTTGGTGATGGGTTGGAGGGACTACACGATGCTGCAATTCGGCCTAAAAACATAAACAAAGGTCAAGCTGGACCCAAGTGACACAAGCTAACATGGTGAGAACTAGTAGTATTTAAGAATATTTGATTGACATGTATTTTGTTGGAGCCTTGAAATCAGGCACTAGCCCACATGCAGAATATAGACCCCGACTCGTATGCATTGCGTTTGTATAGTGTCACGTGCATCGCAGGCACCATCTCACGTGCTCTACATGTGGAGCATCTTTCGTGACGCCCAACAAACGCACGGTTGAAATCGCAAGTTCTGCATGCAACTCCAAACAAACTTGACTATTGGTGATGTATGACGAAGCAGGAGTTGAAGCAAAGGGGGTTTATTAAAGAATTACCGAAATCCACTAGCATTTGAACTATGCTGCAGCTACAATCTTTGAATTCGCATTGGGGGGCGCGCGTGCTTTTCTCATGTGTAAGCCACGTGCGCAGTGTCAAGGCTCATGTTGCGTGCTCCTGCCAACCAAACGCCATTAAGATCCACGTGGCTCCTCCTGCCTTTTTTTTCTTTCGGAAAAAAGCGGACAGTTTTTTTGGCAGCGAAAGGGCGTCAATCGTCATCGCTCGCAATTTAATAGCAACAAATAAACACTCGTCATCGCTCGCCCCATGCGACCGCACACTTGCCATGAGCGCCCTTTTTTGAAAACTGCTCCTTACGAAATTACCACAACGCCCTCGCATCTCCCGAAATCCCATTCATCTGTAACGAGGGCAAGCTCGTCCAATGCCATATAGAAACACGTCCTAATATTCCCTTCCCCTTCTCGCCGGGGAGTTGCTTCACACACAGATCTGATTGCTACACACCGTGACCGTTTAATTACAAGTTTGCCATTCAAATTTTTGGCTTTTTAAGGGAGTTGCTATTAGCACAGACCTGACTGCTGAGTTCACTGGCCACTTATTTACAAGTTTGCCATTAAAAATCTTTTGCTAAGTTCACTGACCACTTATTTACAAGTTTGCCATTAAGTTGTTTTCTGATGGGGGAGGGTTGGGGAGGGGGACGGCCACGACGCCAGCCGCCTTGAATCTCTCTGTCAACAGCTCAAACAAAATCCGACAAATCTTTTTGCAAAAATTCGTCGGACCGAAAAACTCGCTGGCGTCAGCCCCTCCGATTGCTATTCTAGGTCATCGTACGGCCTCCCCTCTCCACCTCCATTGTTCATCTTCATCCCTTCGTTCCTTTGCTTTCGTTTCTCCACAACTGCCAGCATAAACAATGCTCTCCCCATTCTCATCCACATTCATCCATTAATAATACCTCTCTTTAATTTCAGCAAACTTCCTCTATTTCCTCGTCTTTCTTCCCCCCCCCCCCAACAATGATCTCTCCCATCAACCATGGCCGGAAAGGGCTTGTCTGGCCCTCGACTGCTTCCCACAATCCACCTTCTGTTGTCCTTCCTCCTCCTCCTCACGACATCGTCATTCACTGCAGCGGCATCGGCACTTGCGGGCCCCACGGAGGCCGAAGCACTCCTTGAGTTCAAGGCAACGATGTCCACCAATAGCGGTGACATTGTTGATGTCGTTGTCACGCCTCACTTTCCAAAACGACGAAAGCGAGAACGAGACTAAGGTCCGCATGAACGGGAGCGGTGAAGCTCGGGTTCATTAAGCGTCTGTGATAAAACCGCGTAGAATTCTTGCATGCATTTTAGAATAATAAAAATAACATTCATATAAGTTTAAGGCCACATCCAGAAATGTTCGTACAAGAAATAAAACAACAAGTCCTCAGCATGGCCAAAAGAAACTACAACAAAGGTACTAATCCTACTACAAGGTACTAAAGCAAAACTAAAAAGAAAGCAGCAACGACACATACTCTAGTCCTCCACAGGGAGTGACTCAGCGTCAACTGCGAACTCCTGGCTCTCTAAGTCCGGCGTCTCAAACAGGACCCCTTGGTAATTTGTCTCGAAATCTGACATACATTCCAAAAACATGAATGTATGTCAGCAAGGGCCTGCAAGTGAAGGTAAGAAGACCCAATGCAAGGTGTACGAATAATAATAAATTATGAAACATTAATTATTTTAAGCAAGATGTCAGCATAGTTTAAACGGCAAATTATAACAAAGTAAAGTAAGGTACTTCTAGCATGGCAGTTCTAAAGCATTTTAAAGTAAAGAAATGAGCATGGAAATTCTTATAGACATGGCAGGAAAGTAAACGACAGTGCAAAGTAAACGTGGCATGGCAAAGGCCGTAGCGTGTGCTACTGGCTACAAGACGAGACAAGACAAGATAAGACAAGGCAAGACCGTGTGTGTCACGAAGGGTTTGTTGGATCTGGATCCTAGCCTAGAGGGGGGGTGAATAGGCTAATAAAAAATTCTCGTGCAACCCACGAGAAATCACACGCAGTAAAAAGCACAGCCAGAGTAATGAAAAGCAGACACAGAGTACACAGCAGATTTACCCTGGTTCGGTCGTCCCAACGACCTACTCCAGCCCCCAAAGCTAATACTAGATTGAATAGTGCAATAGGTACAAAGTCACAAGTTAGAGCACTCTCAGAGCACCCTCTACGTCCCTACACTCGCCAGACTCTCAGTACCCCACACACAGTGTTTCCTCTCACTATCAATCCTAGCAAAGCTTTCTACCAGCTAGTCCCAAACTAGCTGGGTCCCACTTGTCTAGTCCCAACTAGACAAGTCCCAAAATAGTCCACAAAAATAGGTAAAGTTTCCCCACAGAGAACGTTTACACTAAGACACAAATAAAAGAGTTTAAGGGTTTAGAAATGCTCAGTTTGTGTCCATGTAGGCGTCTCTGTCAATCAGCACGTCGTCAGCTCCAAATCTGACGCAAACGGTGTCTCAATCCGACTCCTGGATGTCAAGTTATGCACTGGTCTGTGCGTAAAGCAATTCGGCTCAATCCCTTATAAGCTGTAGGCCTGTACGCATAGCAGCTCCCTTAAACTCAGTCGGCGGTGTGCAGAGAAAGTCTAGTTCAAGGCTGTTAATCTCCGGTCGGTGCGCAGAGCAATCCAATTAAATCTCTATGCCACGTCAGCCCGATCGAACAAAAGATATTTCGTTTCGAAATCGTTGCGCCTTCAGTCAGCCGTCCGATTGGTTTTGAGGAGCAATCTCAGCCGTTCGCTCATAAATACTCAGCCCTTCGTCAGCTCGTCTTCTCCGCTTCGTTCTAGGGCATGCAGGCGATGTTTTCTTCGCTCGAGCGACGGCGGCGATCACGGTTCACGGCGGCGGTCTGTGGCAGTGCCTTCCCCGTGTAACGACGGCGACTCGGCAGTAGCAATCGGCGGCGAGAGGCAGCTGCTCCGAGCGGCTTCGACAGCGACGATGGGATTCTCTGTCGACGGCAACTAGCGGTGGTCAGCAGTGGCGTCTCGAACAAGAGCGGCGGCGTTCTTCACGGTGGTGACTTCGTCGTGGCGTTCTCCGTTCACAGCTGCCGACGGCGATGTGTATCTCCGTAGCGGTGGCGACTTCTCCTTCACGGCGGAGCGACTTCACGTCGATGGCGGAGCGCTGCTTCACCGGCTATGAGCGACAGCTTCGTTCGACTTTAAAGATGGGAGCTGCAGGCGTTCGCGACGTCGAAGGAGGTCTCTTGGGTGACGGCGTCTTCGTCTTCAACGTTCGGGCTTCGACAGTCGCTCCTCTACGACGCTTTGCCGATCTTCTCCGTCGGTGTACGAGGGCTACGACTGCTGCACTGTCAAGTTCGACGGGCCGTTCTTTTGCGTGCACACTTCCTCGACTCGACGGCGACTTGATGGGTTCTTCAGCAGTTTCCCTTAGATGGCGGTGGTTTCCGATGAGATGGCAGTGACTCGATCTTCGGTGATGCTGCGAGCGGCAGGGGCTCCTCTGCTTGAGTTGTTTGACGAAGATGGGAAAGCTTGAAGGCTTGGAGATCTTTGCTGTTTGGTGCAACGATGGAGAAGATGGCAAAGTTCCTTTCTTTTGGCAAAGGAGCTATAGGGTTGCGACTTTAATGATAGGTAGTAGAGAATTGCGGCCAGGGCAATGAAGTTAGGGCTTCCTAATACTTTGGCAGACTTGTTTTTCTTTGTTTAGCCGCAAAAAAATATTGTGTAGCCCCACAATGATATTTATAATGAAGTGTTAGGGTTTGCTAGATGGCAAGAGATAGGGAATTTGAATGTGATAGAGTTTGGCCAGGATGAGGACACAACCAACTAGGAATTTTGAAATTGGCTAGTGATAGGGTTGAGTCAATCAATTTGGGATTCTTATTTGATCTTATAGCAATACTACCGGGATTAGGAAGAATTCAAATATTTGTAAATCTTGCTAAAAGATTTGATCAAGTCCATCTCATCCCCATCTCATCCCAATTTGGACCAAGTCCAAATTGCTTTGTGCACACACGCTCCATCTCTCCCAATGTGCTATACGGATAACAGTTCCGCCAAATAGTAAAAGTATATCGTTTTGCCTAGCCTGAAACACACTGAGCACACACATTAGATATACCGACACGTTTGTCATCATCAAACCAAGATCCTAGATCGTTGCTTCCAACAGGGTTCACGCCTTACGGTTAGAGGGGGATCAAATCCTCTAAACCGTACGATCGCTCAACCCTACCCCAACCTAAGTGCACAAGACAAGTCGGTACAAGGGATCACTCACTTTGCTAGGTGAGTGCCCTATTCCCCCGCAGGGTTGTGTATCCATACAAGGAATCACTCTCTCTATCTTGGAGAGTGCCATATTCCCCCGCAGGATTGTGTATCCGTACAATGGATCACTCTCTATCTTGGAGAGTGCCATATTCCCCCGCAGGGTTGTGTATCTGTACTGCCATATACTGGAACACGAGCCAGACTAGTCATATATGACCCTACTAGAACACGAGCCAGACTAGTCATATATGACCGACGGGAGTAGCCAATTCAAATGTACGAGTTCAAGATTCCATCAAGGTGTTCCATTTAATCAATTGTGTTCAAAGCAGTTCAAGGGTTCATGTCATTACAAGGCATCGTCAATTTTCAATTAATAAATGTCCACACACACGCACACATGCATTATCAATTCACTTAATAGGGGTCCACACACACACACGCACGCACAGAAAATGCATTTAGACATTAATACTCCAATAATTTATGTAGATTCACACACTTGCCTGTTGTGACGATTTCGGTATTCCGAGCAATTAGTAGAGAAGGACGCGACGCATCTGCGTCATAAGATATACGGTATTAAGCTAAAGGAGTCGTAACCAATACACATTTATAACTAACAGATATACACAAACATAACTACTGACATTAGTGATACAAGATAAAGTTTACTTATAACAGTACCATTATAATAAAGCACTGCTCCTCCTCTATGGTATACTGTACATATGAAATTCAATCCACGCACTGCTATCTCCAACAAGGCAACAACCTGTAAGTTATTAGCAAAAATAAGACACTGCTCACATGAGGCTACTGATCCCATAACATGCTACAGTTCATAATAGAAGTCTACCCATCTAATTTGTAGACTTACAATACCAACCTGTGCATTCATTGTCCACAAAGGTACCTATATGATAATTCATGTTATTATAAATGAAATTGGATGTGAACTTACAACTCACGTAACCCCGCTGCCATTGCTTGTGTTTGCAGGGGAGGGGAGCTCGGTCACGGCAGGGGATGGCCGGCGGCGCAGCCCGCGGCTCGGGGCGGCACAGGGCAGCCGGTGTCATGACCCGGTCCCCATGATAGGCAGGGAGGCAGGGTACATGACTAGAACTAAAACGTATCTTTAGATCCACTACACGTTGCTGGGAGTAGTACATGTAGTGTTCAACAAAACATCCAACCAATAAACACAGAACGACACAAAGCCACAGAGAAATACTGAAGACCAAACACTGGACAATTTCATATACATCTCAAACATCCAAATGCATCAATTTATATAGTACAAGCATCTATCACCCCAAAAGAAAACCCAAAGTACACATAGCTCTCTCCTCACCCCGCATCACCCAACCTAAGCTCCAACTCCCAAAACAGAACTCCAAACTTAACCTCCAGCTCCACTTGGCATCCCCAAAACAAACCTCAAACTTAACCATACCTGAAAAAGTCAACGGGGCACATCAACTGTAACGACCACTTTTCGTTGTACGTTGTTCGTGCACGTGCTTTTGGCCGTGCACGTGTTTGTTTTAGACTTTGTTTGTTTGTGAACACTTTGATGCGATATGCCGTTGTGAACGTCTTTGAGAGTATTAAATATTGGCACTAATTTGGAACGACGTCCTCGAGTCGTTTCCCCACAATTTAATCTTATTCGATGAAACATTGCGATTCTCACTTCTGACGGGGACGTTTCTATTTTTAGTTTCGTCGTCCGATGTCGAAATTGAGATCCGTCTTCTTAGTTAGCTCACTTTCGTCATCACGATCACCCCGATATTTATTTTATAATTTTTGGAGTTTATTTGACCACTTTTATACTTTTAACCAGGTTTATAATATTTTTAATAATTATTTTTTATATTAATTTCGGCCAAATAAAATTTATTTGAGTTTCAAACGTTTTAAATAATTTTTGAGCCAAATCTCAGCCCCTATCTTGGCCGCACCCAATCCCTATGTGATTAGGAAGAGTGGAATTGAATTTTAAATTATTTTAAACTCCTAATCCCATTAGGATTAGCCCTAGACCAAGTCAACCCATCTACACTATATAAACAACCTTTAGGAAGACTTATTTTCGGAAGAAAATAACCCTAGCCGCTCCCAAAACTCAAATTTGACGTTGCGACGAATCGTCGCAACGTTGCGACGAAGCAGCTCCGCACCGACCGAGGAAACGGCCTCATTTTCCCCGCACCGACCGGCAGCTTCACCCGCACCAAGCCCCGCCCGCTCCGCACAGCCGTCGCCCCGCTTCACCGTGCCCGACCGAGAGAATCTCTCGGTCAGACCGGTGGCCCGCTCCGCACCAAGCATCGCTTCGCACCCGCATCGCTAGCCGCTCCGTCGCCCCGCATCGCGCCGTGTCCGACCGGGCCGCTTCTCCGCACTGACCGAAGCCCGCAACGTTGCAACGGTTGCAACGTTGCAGCGCTGCGCTCTCCCGCATCCAAGGCGCCCGACCGATGGCCTCCCCCGCTCCGACCGAGAGAACCAAGCCGCACCGACCCGCTGCGCTGTGCAAGCCCCGTTCCCCCGCACCGACCGATGGAATCCCCCGCACCGAGGCTGTACGACCGAGAGCCAAACGTCGCAACCCCGCACCCGTCGCACCACTTGCCACCGTGGGCCCCCCAAGTTCTCCAGAGGTATTGTGGGTCCCCCATAGGTCCCTAGGACTACTGTGGGCCCCACCTAGGTGCTTTCTCTCCGATGATTCGCCGTGCACGACGTTGCGACACGTCGTAGCCCGTCGTCGCACGTGCTAGCTTTGGAATCTGGAATCGTTGCTCCGGTTGATGCTCTAAACTTTCCAGCGAGGAATCTATATTGGAATCAGGACTTGGAGCGTGTTCTCTTATTCCAACCCCCGGCGTTGCTACCCGACGCCGGTGTAGCTTTCGCGTCGTGTTGAGGTAACGCTTTGCACCCCTAGGACCCCCCAACCTATTGCATGTTAATCAAGACTAAAATTGATGTTTTTAAAGTATTTCAAATGTTTTAAATTCACTAATCAAGATTAATAATATGGACTTTAGGCCGGTGGACTTGTGCACGTAGGATAATTGTGATTCTGGACGCTCTTGGACAGTGTTTCTCAGACGTTGTACTTGCAGGCAAGTGAAACTTGCCAACTCTTGTGTAGGGCCATGTTTTTAGGCCACTTCCTTGCTTTTAGCGTAAAAGAGACTAGTCAGTGAAATGATAGCTGGCTAGACGCCTACTTGATCTAGTTTGACAACGAAACTAGATCCGTCACCTAAATGATCTAGCTTGACAACGAAGCTAGATCCAACTCTTTAAACTTGTTGATCATGCATACTAAACTGTCATGTTTACTTTCCTTACTGTACGCTTTACTACTTGCCATGTCATGTCATCCATGCATTGAATATTGCATTCGTAGCACACGCTACATACTTGTACTTGCTTGTCCTGGCTAGGTGCACCCCTATGCCATCATGAAAAACACTTCCTGGCTCGTGTTCCAGAAGCGAGCATTACCGTTCGGGGGGTAAGGCCCTGGCTCGATACACGTGGGAGGGGTAAGAGTTAAGCGGCCAATCAGCTGGGAGTCTGCCTGATCAGCAACTACAGCTGTAAGGCGTAAACTCTGGGTTTGGGGCGGAGTTAAGCGGCCAATCAGTGTGAAAGAAAGTCATTTCAGCTGTAAGGCGTAAACTCTGCACATGACATGAAAACGTGACTAGAGAAATCCTTGTAAATGTTTATAGACTTGCCACACTTGCCATGCCATGCTAGTTTACTTGTTGTTTTCTTTACCTGCTGCACTCATACTTTACCTGCCATGTCATAGCATACTTTTAGAACTGCTAGGTTGTCTTGCTTTACTTTCAGTTTCCTTGCACAAGTCTCTTGTAGACTTGCTGACATGTGCCCCTTGCTCTTTTGGGTGTCACATGTTAGACCCTGAGCCAGAGACCGTTGCTGAGTACGTGGTGTTTTGCTGACGCTGAGCCTGAGTCCATGTCTTCCCAGGAGGAGTTTTGCAGACACCGGTGACCTTTCTTTGTGACCATGCTGAGTTCTCCTTTTGTTTTAGGTTTTCTGTTAGTTGTCGGTGCGTGGCACCTTTGTTTTATACATTGTACTTTTGTTGGCCATGTGTGGGCCTTAGACTCTTTTTCTTTTAGCCTGGTGGCTTTTTCTGTGATGTTGAAACTTATTTTATGGATATTCTGAGATATCTCTTTTGTCTCATTTCATTATTATTATCTTATTTCGTTCGCGTTGCAAGGACCTGCAGTTTTAAATTTGATTGACGCTTATCGGACTTGCAGCTTTGTAGCTTCAATTCTGAGCGGACCTTCTCACGCTTCGCCTCCATATTTTTGAGAAGCGGGGCGTGACATCAACGCATGACCCAGTAGGAATTCCATACTCCAACTTAAACACAACACACACTAATGCCACTAGTGGGTGCTCAGTGCTACAAGTGAAAGTACTACAGCTAAACATGGCATGCATAACAAAGGAAAGCAAACAACAGTGCTACACATAGGAAAAAGAGAGCAGAACCATATCAGCGGGTATAAGGGGAGGGTGACGATATTAACAGTAAATAACAACAGGTATGCCTGAGGCGTAAAAGAAGGTTAGTCAATCAATCACATACAATGTTAGCTCTTGGAATCCTAATATCGAATACGACGTATGGGACTGGACCTCTCCCAACTGTGTGGGAGAGCAAAGAGGACTCCCCGCCGCGCTAGCCCGTCAGGAGCCTCGGGCACCACTCTACACTCCCCGCCGCGCTAGCCCATCAGGAGTGTAAGTGTACCCACCACACAGAACCACAAGGACACCACAACCAGTCCATCCCATAGGCCTACCCGATATTTCGGAATTCCCCCAACCCGTGTCACCCTCCAATAGGAGGACTGAAACACTATCTCACTCTCACATGTTCATGAAAACATTGCACTTTCCATTTCCACATATGGAGCCAACCATTCCAACTTCATCAAGCAATCCTTTCATTACCACATCATAAAAGAGCTCATAACCACATGTAAATGGAGCGATTAATACATCATTTGCAACACAACCAATTTGTATACAAGTCCCATGGCCGAAATGTCCATGCATGAGAAAACGCCACCAAGTGAACCCCAAATGCAAGTAAATAAGTAGAACATCAATACTTTATAATGCTACTAAACATGAGGGGGTTCTCTACATTTCCTACATATCATGAAAAATTATCACCACTTAAGCATATTTCCACAACCAAGTTATAAGAGATTAGCTTGATGCATGTTTCTTTACTAAGAGGGCAACTATAGCATGTCCATGTTAAAACAAGCAAAATATCCATGTGAAATAGCAACTAATGCATGCTTACAAAAAGATAGAAACTTGGCAACACCTAGCAATGGTTCGTAAATTACTCCTAGATTTAAAACCTATAGGGAATCCATTTAGAGATTTCTTATAAACACACAATCTTGAGAATGCCATATGAAAATGGGACTTTAGGAAAGCTACCTATGGGCCCATGCTTAGGATGCAACCTTAGAATATCTTCTTAAAACATGCATAAATGATACTACCTTTAATGAAGAGACCTATGGATCCCTTAAGGTGAATTTTTAATGAAAAATACACTTGAATGCTTAGCTTAAAATATAACATTGAGGATTTACTTAAAATCTATCAAAAATTCACTTTAATGAAGATACTTAGAAGTTATATCAAAATGTGGACTTGGTAAAAAAATACTTAGGATCTACGCAAAAATACAATTTTTTGGGTAAAGTTGATCAAGGGTCTAAAGTGAGGATACAATCCTTAGGGGATTCGTGAAGATTTGTTTTTAAAATAATACTTTTAATGAAGCTATTTTAAGATCTTTCTAGAAAACACATCTTTTGTAGAGAAACTTAAAACTACATGGAGTACATCTTCAAACTACAATCTTTAATGAAATTAATAAGGTCTACTTAGAGAACAATATTCTTTAAGAAAGTCATTAAGAATCTTATGTGAAAAATAAGTTTAAAAAAATGATTATGACAAATGTAGGCCTTGATAAAAAAAAGGAAACTTCCCAAGTAGATATAGGAATTTTAACAAAAGAATGCATCTTACCAAAATGAAAGCCATTATCTAAAGGGAAGATGTAATTAAATCATCACTTAGGGTTGTTTCATTTTATACAACATGTGGCGCGACAAGCAACATGGTAACATGAATGTAACATGAGAGGAAACATAATGATAGCATATTAAAATTGCGCTTAAATTAAGAGACTATTATATAACATGAACCAATTTCCATAACCTCTCATTGTGGAACATAACCATACCCAATGCAACACACCATCCTTCATGCAACATCAATCCTTAAAGGATTAGCATACAACATAACCTCCTCCATGCAACATACACCATTCTTCATTAACACTTACCATTCTTCAACCATAAACACAACTCCATTAGGGATATCTTGCAACATGGATCATTTTCCATGAAACTTCATTAACCATCATCCATTCAAGACTTAGATGCAAGCTTAAGCAATTGTATATCACAATGTGACATTAAAGGCTACTAACTTTAACTTAACTACAATCTTAAAAAGACCAACATTGGAATCAACATTGAGAATACAACATTCAATACAAGTTTATCTCCACGTTTAAAAGCTACAAACTTTAACCAAAGTCTCACAAAAAGGCAACCAATCTTAAAACTTAAGAATGACATCTTATAAAATTCACCAAGATTTACTTCCATCAACAACCTTAACTAAGCATGCATGGAAATATATCAAGATGATGTCAAATGCCAATTATAGTCGAGATAACGAAGAAAGATGACTCCTTTTGCGCAAATGAGGCCTATAGTTCGTCTCAATTCTTCCTATAGTTCGACTCTTCTTTCTTTACATCTATTATTAAATTTTGACTTTGTCTTTTTGATAACTTGAGAGAATACTCGAAACATTGCGTGTAGAAATTGCAGAGACGGAGATAACGAAGGGATCATACCTAATTCCTTCGGTTTGAATGACAGCAAGTTCGCTCTCTTGTTCTTCTCTACAATTCTTATTTCTTTGTCTTTTTTAAATTTCTTTATTAACTTTTATTTTCTTTCGTTAAGGGTATTTTCGTCATCTAATAATCTATATAAATGTTTATAAAAAAATATGGATGAACGGTATTTCTGATAAATGCTGTGTTGCTATTTAAAGCGCCGAGCAGCTACCTTTTGCGGCGGCGGGGGCGAGATGACCAGCAAAACTTAATAATTTTTATTTATTACTTTTTAAAAACAAGTTTTGTGGATCTATGATTCCCCTACAAATGACAGCGATCACTCAACAATAAAACGAGTTCTCGGTGGCAATGGCGTGTTCCTCGGTCGGCATCTCGTCGGCTGCCGCTGCGGCGGCGGCGTCGCCGGGGACGGGGAAGGAGATGCTCGCCATGCACCGATCGGACTCCGGCAGTGACCTACGCTGCGATCTCGGCTCGAAGATCCGGCGGTCGCGGTCGGAGCCGCATCTGAGGTGCTCGCTCGTCGTCCCCAAAGCGACGGCGGCGATGAAGAGCAGCGGATCCGTCGGCATGTTCCCCTTCTGCTTTCCCGTTCCGTTCTTCGATTCCGGCGAGTCCGCCGCCGGCGGCGGCGGAGGGGAGATCGGAAAGACGGATCTTCAAGAGGAGAGGGAGGCGAAATTTGTGGAGGAGGGAATTGGGAGGGATAAGAGAGCGAATTGGATCGAGAGGTTGCTGGAGCTGAGAACGAGGTGGGGGGATCGGCAGCAGCGGGAGGAGGACGATGCGGATGCGGATGCGGATCATTACTGCGGAGTCGGGTACGAATCCGAAGAGGAGACGGCAATGGAGGACGAGGAGTGGGACCCGATAAAGTTCGAGAAGTTCCTGACGAGGGTGCCGTGGTCGGAGACGAAGCTGTTCTCCAAGCTCGCGTTTCTTTGCAACATGGCTTACGTGATCCCAGAGATTAAGGTTGGTTTTATGGAATTGCTACGAGCACCACCGTTTTTACCTTGCGTACGATCATTTTTTTACAAGTTTGTCATTACTCCAGGGCAGAACCCACTTATTTTCAAGTTTGCGATTATTCCTCTTTTATCCTGTCCCGTCCCTTCGTCGCCGACGTTGATGACTCCAACGGAGATTTTCTAGGGTTTAAAAGAGGGGATGTGGAGATCATAGGAAGGAGAGGGTGGCTGGGGAGGTCGGAGTAGGGGTCGGCGTTGGTAGGTTGGAAGAGAGGACGACGACGGCGCATGTCACCGTTTGGCCGTTTTAGTCATCGCGAACACCCATGAGCGTTTTCGGAAATTTGCCACGGTTGTACTTGATGAATAATTTCAATAGCAAACTTGTAAATTAATGGAAAACTTAAATGAGCGGCCATGTGCAGGATAAAACGGTAGGTGCGCATAGCAATTCCCTTGGTTTTAGGTTTTATCCCTGTCGTTGGAATTATTATTATTTATATAATGAAGTCTTTGTATTGAATTGGAATTGAAAATTAGAAAGAATTCTTTTCATCCAAAATGTCTTAATTTTGTGGCTAGAATAATGGTCACCTACTCATATGAAGACATGGTCAAAAGCTAACAACTTAACAAGTGTGTTACAATGCCCACAGACCTAATGCCACTCACACTGTCCACTTATTTACAAGTTTGTCATTAAAAATTAACAAGGTTGTCATCGAAATCTTTCCTCTTTCTACCCTTCATATCTTAATCCTTATCCATCATCTTCCTCTAACCCTGCATATCCCCTTCTTCATCACACACTCTCTGTCCACTCCATCTTATCACTCTTCATTCATCCCCCACTCTTTCCGCTGGCGGTGGCAGGCGACGAAAGGGCAAGGGGTATGAATGAAGAGTGGGGGCATGGAGAGGATGAAGAGAGTATGTGATGAAGAAGAGGTGTGGTGCGACAGTGGGCGGCGGTGCTGCGGTGCTACGGTGATGGTCGACATTGGCAGCTACGAGAGGATGAGGAGAGGAGGATGAAGCGTGTAAAAAAGGAAAAAGTTGGGAAACTGTCAATGTGTGTGAAAGGTGGTCTGTGTGGGTAGCAATTAGGTCTGTGCGCATAGCAACCCACCTTAACAAACTGTGTATAAAAAATGGTAATTTCAGCAAATAAACTGTGAAATTTGACTATTTATTTATTTTTTTCTCCATAGGGAGAGGATTTGAGGAGGTATTACGACCTACGGCTAGTGACGTCATCACTAATTAAGAAGGCCGAAGCCGCATTCAATGCCAAGCTCGACAGCGACTCCACCCACCCGAACGCGGACTCAATCGGTTCGGATCCCGCCTCTGCCCCCGCACCCGCTTCCAAACCTAAGCGCTCGATCCGCCCGTCCGTTGCCTACGAGATCGCCGCGTCCGCCGCCTCCTACGTCCGCTCCCGTGCAAATGGCCTTCTCTCGCTGGGCTGCGGGAATAGGGCACCGCACGAGCACGGTGGAGGTGGAGGTGGAGGCCGCAATGTGGGCCCCCCGGAGGCGAGCGGCGAGCGGGCATACAAGTCGGAGATGGCCGCGTTCGTGGCGGCGTCTACGATGACGGCGGTGGTTGCGGCGGAGGACGAGGCGAGGCTGGAGGCGGCGAGGGGCCTCCGGTCGCTTGAGTCGTCGCCGTGCGAGTGGTTCGTGTGCGATGATCCCAATTCTTGCACCCGATGCTTCGTCATTCAGGTGATAAATTCTAGAATTTTAAATTTACCAATGTCTTTTATCTAACTAGCCGAATTAGTTGAACTTTTACTTTTTTTTTGCCCAAAAAGAAGAAAATTCTATTTTGTTGAATTGGGGGATGTTTTGATATTACCCATGTTTGATTAGGTCATAGGATTTTGGATTGTGTTGTGTGCTTGTTTCTTTCCTTTTCGGTGGGCGGCGCTATGTGGTTTCTTGTTCCTATCGGTACAAACTATGGAAAAGATCAATAGTTAAAAATTAGCAAAAATTACACAATAATATAAGTTATTTACAAAAGATGATGATGATAATAATGTCTCCATTTATTTAGATCACTCCATGCTAATGTCCCCTTTCATTTAGATCCCTTCAAGTTTCTTGAGCTTAAACTATCAATAGTTTATGAAAAATTTTGAAAATTTAAATTTAGGGAAGAACTAAATTTACAAAGAACAAAATTTTGGAGAAACTAAATTTTTTGATGAGAACTAAATTCTCTGGAGAAACTAAATTTTTGGAACTAAATCTGGAGGAAACTAAATTTTGGTGGAGAACTAAAATCGAATTAAATTTTGAGAAAACTAAAATTTTTAGTGTGAACTAGCGGTGAACTAAATTTTAGTTTGAGTATGGTTAATAAAATTTGTTGGGCTAAGTAGTTTTGAATGAGGATGTAAATAGGAAAAATTTTGAATGGGTTGAAATTTTTCGGAAGAATATTTTGAATTCTTCATGACATATGGTCACCGGGTTATGACTAGTTAGGTCATGGATTATGACTAGTCTAGTATACAATTGAGGAATGTTTTTGAATAGAGTTGCTGACTAAGACAATTGAGTGAGTGGAAAGACAGCTAGGAATGAATCTTGATTAATCAATAGTAGGATGAGAGTTGGTGAAATTTTTGGTAGTAAAACCCTAAAATTTGAAAGAAACTAACTCTGAAGGGAACTAAATTTGAAGAAATAATATTTTAAATTTTTGGACGAACTAAATCCGGAGGTAACTAAATTCGACGGAAAAATAAAATTTTTGAGGAAACTAAATTTTCTGGGGAGAATCGAATTTCAATTTAAATTTTTTTTGAATAACTATATGAACTAAAATTTTTGGCGGAACTAAATTTTAGTTTGAATGTGGTCAAATGATTTTGTTGAGTGAAATATTTTGAAGGTGTCTACAATTTTTTTTAAGAAGCTGCATTTTTTGGAGAGATTTTGAATGTGTTGAAATTTTTCAAGGGAATATTTTTAATTATTCATGATCTATGGCCACGGGTTATGACTAGTGACTTTATAAAACAAGTAAGGGCATGTTCTTTTCGTCGATGTTTGGAGAGATTCCTCTGAAAAATCACTGTTTACCATCCCGTCGCCTCAGCTTTCCCCTACTTTCCTAATCCATGTTCTTTTGCCCAAAAAAACTGACGGAGAAAACGCTGATGTGGCTGGAAATTTTGGCTGCCAAAACAATCCCCGCAAAAAGCGGGGATTAACACCGGATTCCCAACTTGTGGGCCCCTCCCTTCTCTCTCCGCGTCCGGCCATTGGTTTAGTTTTGATTTTTTTTGTTTATTTTAATTCATAATTAAACATTCGGTGTTTATTTTAGTATAATTAATTAAATATTTTAACAAAAGTGGTTCCCCACATCTCACTTTCTTCCAAACCAAAAAGAACACACATACACAAGAAAGTTGCTACAAGTCTCACAACCAACTTTCAAACCCAAATTTCTCTCTCATCAGATTCCACAATTCTCAACTTTCCCAATTTATACTTTCAACCAAAAGAAGAGACCCTAAGTGTAAATTGGCTCATGTCTTTCTAACTAAGAGAGACAGAAACAGTAATGAAGTATCTATAGCACTGGACAAATAAGAGAAACTAGTATTATCTTGCCTATTAAAAACATTCTTTGAATGTGACCACAAGATTGTTGAAGTGATGGTATTTGACAGTGCAGGAGGTTAGGCATCGTGTTCTATCATTGATCCTATATGTCTCCAAGGCGAAACAACTCTACACAGACAGCCAATGTGATTCCAATCTTGAGTTCTAGTGGATCCAAAGTGAACAAATCCAGATGATCTGGATTCTAAACTAACCAACTTGGAAGCTGAGAGTGACTGTTCAATAGTGTGTTATGTGAATAGATCAATAATATGCATGTGTTTGATGATATGGCAGGGATCTGACTCGCTGGCATCCTGGCAAGCCAACCTCCTGTTTGAACCTACCAAGTTTGAGGTGAGCTTACACATTTGATCTTCATGTGCTTGGAACAGAAAGAAGGTAGAGCTGTTCGATGATATTAGTGAATGTGTAGGAAACTGAAGTGCTAGTCCACCGAGGAATCTACGAAGCGGCAAAGGGAATATACGAGCAGTTCATGCCCGAGATCTCGGCCCACCTGAGGCGCTGCGGCGACCAGGCCAGGTTCCGGTTCACGGGCCATTCGCTTGGCGGCAGCCTCTCGTTGCTCGTCAGTCTCATGCTTCGTGCCAGGGGTGCGGTTCCGCCCTCCGCCCTTCTTCCGGTTGTTACGTTCGGATCCCCGTCGGTGTTCTGTGGCGGGCGTCGCGTGATCGATGAACTTGGGCTCGACGATGGGCACATCTGCTCGGTGATGATGCACAGGGACATTGTTCCCAGGGCATTCTCTTGCAATTATCCGAATCATGTCGCTCAGGTGCTCAAGCGGCTAAATGGGGCGTTTCGCTCTCACCCTTGTCTCAACAGCGAGGTAACTTGTTTTCCCCAACTCAATTGTTTCCAACTGAAATGAAATTGAAATTTGATTAGATGAGCATAGTAGAACCATAAAGAATGAGGACTTGAGGCTGTTTCAAATTGAATTAAAATTGAAATTAGATTGGTTCTTTTTGGTTCTGTGCAGTGCTGATTTAAAAGGATACTGATACTATGCCACAGATTGAATTGAATTGAATTTAGCGCTCTTTTTTTTTTGGCGGCAATGCAGAAGCTGCTTTATTCTCCTATAGGGAAGCTCTTCATCCTTCAGCCAGATGCAAAATCATCTCCTCCTCATCCTCTGCTTCCCCCAGGAGCAGCCCTTTACTCGCTTTGCGCCAGGCACAGCGATGGTGCCCCCAGTGCAGGAGGCGGCAGCGCCTTGAAAGCGTTCCTCAACTCCCCCCACCCCCTCGAAACCCTAAGCAAGCACACGGCCTACGGATCCGATGGCACGATTCTCCGAGATCACGTCTCCAGCAACTATCTCAAGGCCATCAACGGCCTAATCCGGCAGCACACCAAGTCCTTTGTTCGGAGATCAAGGAAACCGCGGCTGTACCATTTGTGGCCACTTCCGACCCCTACGCCGTGGGCCGGGCACAGGGAGCCTGGCCTCGGGAAGCCGGGTCTGGTCCCCAGCGAGGTAGCGGCTCGTGTTTGAGGAAGAAGCTTTTTCGTTCTCTTGGTTGTGTTTACGTTGAGGAGGGTTTCGGTTAGGAGAGAAACCTCTGCAGGGGTGTTGTGACTACTGTTTCATAGGTCTCTGTACATGCTTAGTATCTTTTTCTGCTGTGTGTTTATCTATGTATACTGAATCAATGTACATTCATCCTATCTTTTACTCGTCCATCCATCACAAATTTAACGGTTTCACAAATATTCGATGTTTTTGTGGACGAGGAAAAGACCAACAAGTCATATAACCCAAAATTCTGAGAAAAGAAGAAGAAGAAGAAATGAACAGCTGCATGCACTAATGAATCATAATGAAAGTCCTCAGGCAGCCAACAACCTTTGCGTGCTGCAAGATTATAAGCTTTGGAAATCAATGCAGCCAGTGATACAGTGAACAAGAAGGAATGTTTTGTTGTGATCTGTTAATGGGCAATGACAGGCTGAATCTCTCGATCAATCCAGCGGATCAGCCAGTGATACAATTTAATGCATTGTAGGCTCGCAGCCACTTTGGTAGCTGATGGTTACAGAACGCTGGTGCCTTCGTCTCCCTCGTAAATTGCAGGCCTGTTGATGCACAGTGATCGTAGGTTGGGTGTTGAGAGAAGTCCATAACGCTTTAAAGATTCGAAACATTTACGTAAACAACCAAATATTTTGTGTCGATAGTTTAAATGCTCTACGTTTTGTGTTGCAACATAGATTTATAGGATCCGGTTGCAAATAATAATATCGGGTAGAGTAATTGAATTTATAAATTTTCTAGCATAACTATCCCAAATTCTACGTATACATATCAATCAATGATAACAAAAAATCATTCCTTTTTACGGATATATTTAATTGATATCCGGCAACCTTATTTTTGATGACGAAGACTTGAGATCATTTTACAAACCAACCAACGTGATAGTTGTTTCATCTTGATGATGAAACTCACCATAATCCATAAGCTCAAGTGTAGAACTCAAACTTGGTCTCAAGAATTGCTAGAGCTTGAAAGAAAACAAAAGAAGA